>JANTCA010001225.1:0-12147 GCA_024741275.1 Chironex yamaguchii
TATACATATACTTTCCTTTCTGACGTTTCATACTCTGAAGGGTGTCAGACGAAAAAAGCTTTTAAGTATGATTTTAGTGCAATGTCGCAAATTTTCAAGGCAATTTTCAAGTTTTGCGCCACAAAGAGATTGTTGTGGTCAACTTTACATCTTATTTCAATCTATAAGATATATACTGTGAAGAATCTCCCCCACTGAAAATTCAATGGTAGCCCAATTATCATCAAGGAGATGACAACCATCCATTAGATATGGACCAATCAACAGTAGGTTAATCAAATAATTTCTTCATGTGGTCATTAATGTAGTTTGTCACTACTTTGGAGGTAGAATACTAGCACATCATAATTCGAATATAAAGATTGTAATGAAGTTATATGAATACATCTGGTGCACTAAAACCTAAAAATTAGAAATAGACAATAAAAAGATTTCTAGATGAAAATTTTACAGTATTTCCAATGGATGAAAGGCAGTTTTTCTTCCATCATGCAACATTTCATGAACAGTACAAATTGCAAACACAGTTGGCAAAAGCCAGGGCATCTGTAAAAACTTTGCTTTTTGAAAACAATGTTGCTATAGTTGATGTTAACTTTTATGCATCTTCATTTTGTTATTGGTATTACTATGTTCCATAACTGGGACTTAGTTGCCAACGTATTTCATACCTTGTTGGTTTCAGCAAGCCATGACCTGATCAGTCATGTGTAACACAATGGAAGTTGTGAATTGTAATAAAGCAAAGTACATTCTGGCTATTACTTATGCAGATACCAATATTGTACAAGATGGCAAGCAAAGTATCAACACCAAGCCAGCATTTACTGCCAGCAGCAATGGTGAACAACAAAAGTATAGGTATGTTTTTACACTTTTTGTCGTTATCTACTCTAATTGAACATTTGTTTTCTTAAGTAAACAAAGTAGAGTAATGGCACATTTACAAAAAATGAGGGAAATTTCAGTTTAAGAAGGAATGTTGATATTTCATACATTTCATGAATTTCTTTATATACAATAGGGGGCAAGTTTATTTTTGGTGGGCATTATGTTGTAAACTTACTTTAGATTTAACTGACGCATTTAATAAGTATTTTCTGAGTTGAAAGATGACACTTAAACAGTTGTTTATACTTGTGTAACTAACTTGTTATTTGGTGGATTCCCCTACCATTGTTTGAAATCAAACTAGACAATTATGTGTACCATTGCCACATAAGTTATTCTTTCAGTTATTCTTTTCCTATGGCAAATAGGAACAATACAATGTCATTTCAAGTCCATCTGTTTTCTTGCAGTATCAAGTATGAGAAATGGAATAAAATGCAATTTATTTGTTGTTGTGTTGTTGTTTTGGATATTTTCATTAGCATTTCTTGATACGGATGGTGAACCTTTAGCTGCAATGATAGCCTTAATAATTTTTTATTATTAAGTTGAATAATAGCTGTAAGGAGACTGCTGCTTCATTACTGTTTGCATTTTAGTGTACTTGATATGTACGACAAGGCGACAAATGATGAATACTAAAAGTACTGAAATGAGAAGTAAAAGGAGTAATGAGAAAATCATTATCAAACAAGTATTCAGAAATAAATAGTAATGGCCCTTTTCCAAGATAATTGTGCAAGCCTTGATTGATTGCTGAGAGATTGGAAATTAAAGGGAGCAACAGTCACTTCACTGGCACCTTTTTACCATTCAAGTCACTATGACTGTGGTTTCATATAATGTCCATACTCTGAAATGAAACGTTTTGACCTAGTACTTGTTCTAATTGTGTCAACATATGTCTTGATACCTTTATTCTGTAATTTCATCTACAGAACCATAAATATTGTTAGCAATTATCATTTATCATCACGTTTGAATAGCTTAGGTAATAAAACAATCCAGCGGTGGACCATGACTTATTTGTTTTAGTGTCTGGCTCAGTAAGACCGACTGTTACATGCCAAACGCAGATAGCTTCAATATCTGAAATTTTTCTGTAGAAAATGGAGGTTTCTTGGAAACTATATCCTAGATTATGCCCGCTCCCATGTAGAGATGCCATTTATTTTTCTTATTGATGATACTTTTATCTTCAGTTGCATGTAGTGTATATTTTTGCAATTGCTATTGGAGATATGCTTATTTCTTATTGCCAACTAGCTCGCCATGGCAATCATGCGATCCTAGCATCAAACCACCAACTGTTGACCATTGTCTGGTTAGGACAAAAAAAATCCTAAAAAGATTAGAAATTGCGGAATACATTCAAGAAGTTGTGACACATAGTGGCGATGTTATTGATCGTGTGAGCTGGTCAGTACCTGCAGATCATAAGGCGGTCATTTTGTCAGAGGATTTATATCAGCGAATCATTCCAATTGCCGACTTGCTTGATAGTGATGGTACGCTTGCTGGAGGTCCTGTTATGCCGGTCTGTGCAACTCCGTTTGAACGTTGCCCTAGAAGAGTCGCAAAGGAGATGGAAAAGGAAAGAAATAAAACTCAAAAGCAAGTACTAGATACAGCTCCACCTTCGACCAGTAAAACCCTTAAGAGTTCACGGAAGAGAAAACGGGAATCAGACCCTACCAAGAAAGTAACCTTTGAAGAGTCTTCTCCTAAAAGACTTCGAGCAAGGGCTGAAAACCTGCAACGTGCTACCAAGAACCAGTTTAGTAATGGAATGCATGTCTTCTCAAGGTGGAGAGACGGATTTTTCTATCCAGGCACCATCACAGAGGGGGTAAAGATTCGCGAGAACTGGTAATTTTTTATCGTTGTTTGACTTGCTGCAATTGTTGTCGTACGATGCTGCTCTAACTTTTGCATGCTTTAAAGCAAAGTGGAGCAGGAATAAGGACTAAAAAATTGAGAATCATCACTGTCTGGGACATTTTCGGATTGAAATCAAAGGTTTTTAGCAGTGGGTTTCTTCAAGAATTTACACTTAATGATATTGGACTAAAAATAGCGTTTACCATTGCAACAAAATATATTGACTCCTTTGATTGTAAAGGATACTTTAGGCACAGATAATTATGATATAATAATCACACAGGAAAAAGTTCTAGTTGGAGAGAAGACAAAGAGTGGGTTTAGTTGGTTTGGCGCAATAAAGCACGAAGATATCGTTTTACATTTTTGTAAAAGTCTGTTTATAGATGTACAATAGCGGCCAAAATTCCTTGGTACACCTAACAATTCTTGAGCTCAAAGTTTTTAACTAAAAGTATTACCCTTGCCTCTTTAAGCTGCCCCCTTTCCCCAACGTTGCTATGTCCGGTGTAGTTTTGGCCTTGACAAATGTTGCCTTTAAACAGTTGCTGTCAATGTTATCTTTTGTCATGCTCGCGCACCAACATTGTTAGAAGCTGCGAGGGGATTAAGCTTTAAAAGTATGCAAAAGACGCGAAGTGTACCAAGACTTGGGGCAGTGATTGTGTATTAAAGATCAGAACGTTCTGGGATTCCGTATATTTTGTTCTAAACGTGTGTTCTTAAAGGAATCAATACCCCTGATGTCAACTGTAATCCTTATAGAAGAAATGATCGAAAGAACTTTGAGGCAACACCAATGCGCCTCTTTTATTAGCTGCTGTTCCTGGTAGGAAGGGCGTCACTTCTGTTCCTTAGTCAACTAATTTTTTAACCTCTTTCCTCCAGCAATACTGGCTCACATTTTACCACCATCGGAAAGATAGAAGGGTAAGTGAATGAGGACACCAGCATGGAGAATCGAACCTCAGTTTGTCGCTTTGAAAGCAACGTCATTTCCACTTGACTATTCTACAGTTCAATTCTAACAACTGAAACAAGCCCCGCCTACAGGCTGACCATTTTGTAGAAGATAATGTTTTAGCATTTTCGTCATTGTGTCATGGCCATCTTATTCCTGTTTCCACTACTTTTATTTCAGTTATGTGATATGTTTTGATGATGGTGATGTACAAGAGGTTAGTGCTGAGTGTATTATTGATAGTGACGCGCTCACAGTTGGCCAGGAAGTTTTAGTTAAAGACGACAAGAAATGGTATCGTGAAGGAGCAATCGTTGGAACTTGCAGGTGAGACTCATTTTGTAGAATAAAGGATGTGTGTCTGATGGATATTTTTCAAGGTTTTGATAAATCAACTCGGGGGCAATATTCGCGTTATTTGATTGATCATTTTTTTCGCAAATGAAAAGTACGCTGAAAAGAAATTTGTTGAAATCATAGTACAAAAAGTTTAAACCGAAGCCAAAGCATCATTTTGATAAGTGTATTAAGCTCTTGTCAGTAACCGTATTCTCTTTTCTTTCGACAAAATTTTAATTTTGGGATTTTGTTATGGAAATTTTGCGACTTTTCTTAGAGCCATCAGTTCTGCTTGAGGCTGGATTTCTTGCTTCTCACGTCCCTGGAAGAAAATTTGTTGCCCTATTGTTCAGTAGACTTTTTTTTATTCTCACGAAACATTCCTGTATTGCCAGAGACATTATCTGCATATTTCTTGTTTTCATTTATGCTTAAAATAGACGGGGGTAGGTTAGTAAATGGCGAGAAGAGAAAGATCAGAGTAAACTTTGTTGATATGGAATTAAGAAGCATTTAAGAATAGCTTGGAGAAAATGGAGCGAACGAGAGGTCACAAGTGTGCCTCCTTTACCACGTAGCTGATTTTACAAGGACTTTCAACTGGTCGCGTTGATTGCTTTGACCACCAGGAAGCTTTGTAAGGTCTTCACTAGCATAGTCCAATTTTTGTTGCACGTACACTTAAGGTTTAAGCATTTACTGCACGGTGGTCACTGTATAAAGTAATCTAGTATGACTATGACTGTTTTTTGGCTCTTTACACCAACAAATCTTCAGACACAAAGAAGCTGCCAACGATACTGATAACATAGCAGTCTTGTTCCTTACAGGGAAATAGGTTGAAGTATAAAAATTGTAATTTTTAGAACACAGAACACTACGGAGCTTGCCGATAAACGAAACATTTATTGGATTGATGAAACTTTACATTGTCTAGAAAAATCTACAACCAACAACGTTTTTTCATGTATATTCCTTAATGCCATGATAAACTGCTTTATGCAACATCTTCTCTGTTTTTCAATCCGCTTAGGATTTCTGCAAAGGAATCTGGCTATCTTGTATGTCTCGCTGACAGTAACCAAATCAGTAAAGTTGCCAAGCAAAACATTGTGCTCAGTCCATCACAAAGCAAATCGTTAGCAGCTCCTGCACCAGTTGCACAGTTTGAGAAAGAAAGGATGGCACAAATCCCGGAAAGTACGTCTGAAGACAATCCTAAGCCAAATAAACGTATGGTAGGTAATTGGTCTGTCAGTCATGGTGTTGTTTGCTGTATGTTGTCAGTACTTGTTGTAAATATTTAGGTATGATGTCTTGATTTTTCTTTGAAAATCTTATTATGTGACAAAACCTGATTTGTATAGCTATATTTAACTCTACTCTTAAGACGAACTCTACAAAAAACCATGAGAAGACTTATTTTTAGCTAAACCCACAAGGGTGACTGCTGGAAAGAAAAGGTAGTTGCCATTTAATAGTTTCACAGTGGATGAAACACAGTGGACGAATAATGGCCGAAGGCCAGGTTTACAAAGATAAACCGTAACCAGACCGATAGGACAACAACCACCCGCTTTTGGAAAACACAAATTACCACACTCAAATGATCGAGAGTCGAAATTGACTTATTTCATTTTCTTATCCTTCCTTTGCAGTCCAATGTTGGCATTAATTCTGCAGCCTTTTAACGCCATGTTGTTTCGAACAACATTGTGTGAGTATATTTCTCAACCACGAAACCTCCTTAGACACTTCCAACAGACCAAAATTGGTTGGTGCGTTAGAACCCATTACGATAAGGCGAACATAATGAAAACAGTAAGATTAATTTAATAAACCTTGAAGACTCACCCTCGTTGCCTGGAAGCCTTTACTGATAAGCTTATGATACTCAAGTAGCATTTGTTGAGCACAATGTGTTGTCCGAGAACTTTTGAGCTGCAAAAACTAGATAGATGTATTTGGTGTGACTTCTTGAGACATCGTTGGCATTTAGTTGCAGAGGTAGAGTGGGAGTGCACTGTTATAAACAAATGCAGTCATAGCTAGCGCTGTTGTTACATGTTCGGCTATACTTTCTTTACTTCATAAGTTGACGTTCACTTTGTAGCCACTTAGTGTTATAGTGCAAGCTTTGCCTGCTCAAAAACCTTAAGCTAATAAATAGGACAGTAGTATCTCGGAAAATCAAGTAGGGAGATTTTTAGTTATATTTCCGTATCCTTGCAGAGGACAAGAGTGCAAAGAGACAAAAGCAGAAAATCAAGGGATCTTCCTAACGATATGGCAACCACTTCAAGCGACTTCACGGATGTCCGTCCGAAACGCATACGAAAGGTGGCTGCCAAGACCAAGGAAAATGGCCATGACGTATTGTCTAGAAGCAGTCTACCATCATCACCCGCAGTTAGCGAAGGAGAAGATGACTGTGTTTCTCCCAGGGATAAGGACATTTTTCGTGGACTCGCTTTTTTACTAACGAAAGGTAATCCGATGTAGAATAAAGAAAAGATTTAGGTCTTGCTGATTTAATTTGATATATTTGACGTAAAATATTGTTTTATTGGTATTTGTAAAATCATTAACATATTTCTCAAAATGTACGAGCCGTGAACTGGAGGGACTAAAGTCCATTCCGTAAGAAAGAAGATTTCGTTACGTTTAGGATGTTCTTTGTGACGTTTAAACTGTCTGTCGGTGCCATGTTTTTCTACAGGCATTTTTGTTTTATGACGCAAATCATGAGACAGTGTGTGACCAATTTCTTGTACTTTCATTATAATTAATGGTATCAGATCTGTGCTTTCCTTTGTGGCATAAAGTTGCCCTTGTTCTTAGAACATGTATCTCTGCTGACTTAGTGGAGATTTTTGTTGCCTGTAGCTGTGTCTGCTTTCTCCAAAGCTTGACCATGAAAAGTTACACTTGGATAAAAGAGATAAAAATATAAAGTTATACATACAAAGTATAACAGTATAAAGATAAAAATATGCGACACTATTATATGGCTGGCTAAACAATTCGTGCAGCGTCATTCGAAAACCAAGATATAATTCGACGATAAGCTTTAGTATTAGGCTGAAGGAACTCAAATTTAAAGTTAGAGGTTTATAACTACTCACAAAAAGAAGTGTACAAGGAAGGTATATTTACTTTGGCAATGTAAAGGGATTGAAACTTGAGACCAAACTAGAGCCAAAGCCAACACTTGGAAGTTCTCGTCTCGTTAGTCAACTCAGACAGATTCCCTTTAAAAGCTTTGCTATACCTTTTAAAACTTAGTTAGATCACTCCGTTTATTGTATTTTTTTGTTTTAAGTAGTATTTGTATTTAATGATGTTTCAGTGTAAAAATTTACAAGTGTATTGCTGTTTGAAATACATGAAATACATAGAATAATGCATGAAATATGTAACATAACAACAAAGCACATGACTTGATCGCTTGCATGCAAAATGCCGTAAGTAGCATCTACAAGATAACTTGAAGGTTGGAGAATTATAGACCATGGTTGAATGAGAACCACGAGATAAGAAAACATGGGTATTGATCTCAAGTCAACATTTTGAATTCAAAAGAACCAAGAAAGCTGGATAATCATGAACAAATATGACATTTTGTTGGTAGTAGATTTCTTTAACAGACGACATGAACAATAGGGAGGGCCTGCTCCTGCAACAACACTTTTTATCCACAACTATCAAACTTGCTTCCTCTTGATAATACTTTAGGAATATAGCTTGCATGTGATTCATGGCTCGTAATAATGTTGACCGGCCTAACAGTTTGCCTAAAGTCTTTAATAGTTACAGCGACTGGGAGCCAAAGGATGTATGCAAAGAAAAATATTAATACAATTTATTCTTATGAAAATTCTTACATAGAGAGATAGGAAGTTCGGCATTAACGTACAATTCTTTAAACTTTGCTGGCATTGTAACACATTTGCGTATGTGTATTTTCAAATAGTTGTGATGTTATTGATAACTAGGGTTTATTTATTTGTGTTTAAGGTGATAAAAAGAAAAGGTCAAAGAACGGAGAAACTGTGAGCTCAGAAGGAAGTGAGGCTGAAAATTTGACTAATTGTATACCATTCAATCGCAAATTAATAAAGCAAAGACTTGAAGAAGGAGGTGGTGTCGTTTTCAGCAAACCTCCTTCTGATATTGACCGAGATCGAGATCAGTTTGTTCTCATAGCTGATCGCTATCAGACGACTCAAAAGGTATGCTTTTTTGTGAGCTAGAGTTATTTCAGTGGGATTTCTTTGTCTTTCTCGCAGAATGATGCACATAATATCGCTGTCAGTATTTTGCTTCCTTTCACAGCAGTCTGTTTAAGACACTTGCTTTGAACGGTCGACTTATTCAGAATTTCAGATGTAATTTAAATGTGTACGGATACTCTTAAATTGTCAGTTTCAATGCAGAGCTAGACTGTACAGTCTGGGATGCAAGACGCCGTTTGACAAAAATTTATGTCTTCGATAGTAATGGATATAACTATCTGCTCTGACCTGTGCTATTTAGTGTGTATACATGGATGTAATTTGCTACAAATTTCTGTATGTTATTTTTATTCAAGCTTGTATGGTACTTGAGGACGTGCATTGTTGCAATGGACAAAAGAGATAAATACTTTCAGTTTAGCAGATGCAGCCGGCATACATTGAAAGTCTCTGCTAGCATCCGGCTGTTACTTTTATTGAGTTATTAACAACAGAGGCATGTGATGAGTTACTAATAACTTGGACTAATGTGTTGCATAAATGCATTTTACATACTAAATATTAGTGAGAATTTTCCAGGTAAAAGCTGCCTTGAAATTGATATTAGAAGTTAATAGCTTGAAATATTTACCTTGTAGCGTTTGCATTTGTCACGTTATATGTCCTCAAACGCAATGTTCCATATCATGATGATTATATATTACTGTAAAGCCCATTTCGGTGGTATAGGGAACAATGTGTATTTTCGTATCGTTTACTGCCTCAATCGCAGTTTTAATTTAATTTTCTTCCTTTGTTGAAGTGTCTCTTTGCTCTCTATGTTGTAGTTTTGATTTTTTTCTTCCTTTGTTGAAGTGTCTTTTTGCTCTCTAAATTGTAGTTTTGATCTGATTTCTTCCTTTGTTGAAGTGCCTCTTTGCTCTCTATGTTACTTTTGATTTCATTTCTTCCTTTGTTGAAGTGTCTCTTTGCTCTGTATGTTAGTTTTGATTTTTTTCTTCCTTTGTTGCAATGTCTCTGTGCTCTCCAAATTGTAGTTTTGATTTGATTGCTTCCTTGTTGTAGTTCTTTTTGCTATCTAAATTGTAGTTTTGATTTTTTTCTTCCTTTGTTGAAGTGTCTTTTTGCTATCTAAATTGTAGTTTTGATTTATTCTTCCTTTGTTGAAGTGTCTTTTTGCTCTCTAAATTGTAGTTTTGATTTTTTTCTTCCTTTGTTGAAGTGTCTTTTTGCTCTCTAAATTGTAGTTTTGAATTTGTTTTTCCTTTGTTGCAATGTCTCTGTGCTCTCCAAATTGTAGTTTGATTTGACTGCTTCCTTGTTGTAGTTCTTTTTGCTATCTAAATTGTAGTTTTGCCCTTTTTGTTCCTTTGTTAAAGTGTCCCTGTGCTCTCCAAATTGTAGTTTTGATTTGATTGCTTCCTTGCTGTAGTTCTTTTTGCTATCTAAATTGTAGTTTTGATTTTTTTCTTCCTTTGTTGAAGTGTCTTTTTGCTCTCTAAATTGTAGTTTTGATTTTTTTCTTCCTTTGTTGAAGTGTCTTTTTGCTCTCTAAATTGTAGTTTTGTTTTTTTTCTTCCTTTGTTGCAATGTCTCTGTGCTTTCCAAATTGTAGTTTTTATTTGACTGCCTCCTTGTTGTAGTTCTTTTTGCTATCTAAATTGTAGTTGGGCCCTTTTTGTTCCTTTGTTAAAGTGTCTCTGTGCTCTCCAAATTGTAGTTTTGATTTGATTTCTTCCTTTGTTGCACTGTCTCGTATCTCTCTACATTTTGTAGTTTTGATTTGATTTCTTCCTCTGTTGCACTGTCTCCTATCTCTCTAAATTTTGTAGTTTTGATTTGATTTCTTCCTTTGTTGCACTGTCTCGTATCTCTCTAAATTTTGTAGTTTTGATTTGATTTCTTCCTTTGTTGCACTGTCTCGTATCTCTCTAAATTTTGTAGTTTTGATTTGATTTCTTCCTTTGTTGCACTGTCTCGTATCTCTCTTAATTTTGTAGTTTTTATTTGTTTTTCCTCTTTTGTTGCAGTATCTCTTTGCTCTGGCAGTTGGGATGCCTATCTTGAATTACACATGGGTGATTGTCTCCTGCAAAGAGAATATCAGACAGGATTTCAATCGTTTTCTTCTCCCGGCCGGAAAAGATCTGTTAACTGGACAAGTTTTAGAGTTGTACCATTATCCGCAACCATTAAAAGACGTTAAAGTATGTAAAGTAGCCATAGTTATTCTTTACTGACACTACTCTTATATTAAGTCTTCCCAGGATAATCGTAGCTAAAACTGCCAACGCACCATTTTCGTTGGTCTAGACGTTTACAGCAAACTTACTGACTTGGAAATCTTATGATCAGTAAAGAAGGAAAGGGCATGTTAAGATCAACATACTTTCACTGTTCGAATTTTTTAATTAATTAGCGTGATATGCTGAATCATTTACAGAGAGAAAACAATTTTTACGTATTTGCTGTAAGTGGAAAGCTTCCTTAAAACATAAACAATAAGATTTAACTCTTTGTCGAGATGGTTAACATCGGCAGCATTCCGCTGTTGGTTATTGGTATTTCCGTGCTCATAAGACACGACCTATGTGCCGTTATTCATCACTGTATACACAAAGAGATATACAATTCTAGTGGCCTAGCCCTTGAACATTCAGTTAGGGTTCCACGACTGCATCAGAATTATCACTTTTCTTGTTATTGTAAACACTTCAAAGGAATAAGTTGGAAAATTCTTGGTTATTCAAACCTCATTTTCAAGATATGTAGTTGAGGTGCTCGCAGTTCTTCGTGGGAAAAGACGAGCATAGGGTGACATTATGCAACCTTAGGATAAGTTTGCGGCGGATATTTCTGTATATTTTTGCATATTGTCAAGTGTAGTTATAAACGCCTCCGAAGCTACAAAGGACATTTGATTTGTTAAACACAGACTTAACATGTAGGATTTATAAGTATTGCATTTAGGACTTTGATTTGCTACGAGAAAGACAAATTAAGTCTAGACGTTTTTGATTGTTTAGTGATGACACCGATGGTAAAAATCCAATATTCATATGGCGTATGATGGCCCTTGACGGATTCGGACTTCATGAATGCCGTGAAAGCAATCAAGCATGCCTTTTTTAGTTGCAAGTGGTTTAGTTTCCTGCGCATTGGGATAAACATTATAAACTAAACGTGTTATTTGACGTATGTTTAAAATGAGATGCCTACCATTGGCTCTCTGTGTTTGCCTGGTCACTGCTTAGTGCTGTTCAGCACATGGGATTCTTTAACTAATCTTTATCTACCTTAATGACACGAATGCTTCTTCTCGTTGTAGGTGTACGTTCATGATGACTCAGTGCGATTACCGAAATGGTACACGATTCTTGAAGCAGCAGGAGCAGATGTAGTACGACGCCTTCCACCAAATCTGGGGCGGCTGCTTGCGAGTGATAGTCAGTTGCCACATATTTGCGACGTCGTTATTGTTGTGACACAAAAGCAACCCTTAGCTCTTAGCCGCAAGGCACGTATATTGAATATTCCTACTGTCACTGATAAATGGCTTGTTCAATGCCTGCTTCTAAACAGATTTATTGATCCAAGGGCGCATGAAAAGTTGCGATTTATTCCCACTAAATGACATTGCCAATATATATACTAGCGATCCCTACACATCCCCTTCACACACACAGAGACACACACACATATATATATATATACATATATATATGTATGCGATGGCACGTGATGGCACGGAGGATTGAGTGTTGGCTTTTTAAGTCTGAGGATTGCAAATTCGAGCCCGGTCGGCTCCCACTTAGTGCAGCTATTGTGGTAATGCCCACT
>JANTCA010001226.1:0-12146 GCA_024741275.1 Chironex yamaguchii
GATAGATAGATAGATAGATAGATAGATAGATAGATAGATAGATAGATAGATAGATAGATTTATATATACGGGCTATGCATAAGACCATGTTAGTGGTGCCAACATTACGTTTCTGCCCTCTTGTCACCCCCAAAGTACCAAGGGGGGAAGGGGGTCTGGACTCCTTTTTTAAGGGGAATGGTTCGTGAGATTTTTACAACAACGCAGTGATATTTCCAAAAGCATTTTAAAAGGTTTTGTCATAAAACAGTTTTCTAGAGAAAGTGACTAGGGTACTTGAGAAGATTTTGTTTTTCATGGAAGCCTCTTTTTAGTTTGGTTATTGTGCTCGAGTCTAGGGTCGGGTTCAGTTGGAACTCTAGATACGTTGCTGATATAAAATTTGTGAGTCTCAACAAGACAGACATGAGCAGACATTGAAAGGAGGAAATTTGTCCAATCTTTTGTAAGAAGCTGTTTTCTGGATTTATCCAAAGAAGTCATTGAAACAATAGACGATGTTGGCTGACAAAATGTTTTGGGAATAAAAACATCATTGTCAGTAAGCAGACCTACCTGTCAAGGGAACTGGCAGGACAAAATTCCGTTGCTTTATCCGTTTCATTTGTGGATTTTTTCATACGCAGGTGCTTTAGTAAGCAAGGATTACTTTATTACTTTGATGCAATAGTCAAAATGCGGCAATTGCGAGGAGAGAAATTGGAAGAGTGTGACAATTAAGAAAGGTCCTGGTTGTTCTTGTAGTGGTAGGTGCCTTTGAAAATGTGACTAAAGAATTTGGCACTTTATTTAAAAAACTGGATATGTCAGTTGGTGTAGGAGCTATTCATAATATTGCTTTCTTGGGAACAGCACGAATTCTAAGGAAAGAATTGGATACGTAAGAATGAGACTTCATGTCAGCTTTGGTTATTTGTTATGATCTGCCTAACAGGAGAAATGACGGCAATTTTAACAGCCAGAGCATAAGCTCCAACGATGATGATAATGGACATTATCATCATAATAATAATAATAATAATAATAATAATAATTAAACCCAAGGCTGGCACTTGGTCCTGACAAGGATGGGCTTGAAGGTAATAGTGACAGAGGAGTGACCCTGTCGCCCTCCCTAAACTGAAAATCTTCCCAATCAAACCGCTATCAGCAGTTGTTGTAAGTCGTTTTTGGTTAATTGATTTATTTTTGTTATCTGGCATACATTGACTGTGTCTTGTACTGTAAATCGACACCGACATTGCTAAATCAAAAATAGCAACTGGTTATGCTAGATGCAACAAAAGCAAATCTAGAGGTAGGTTGTTTATAGAACTAGTAACGTATATGGGATTTATCAGCGTCTGATAATATACACTCACCGATTCCTCAATCAAAACATGTTCCTTTATTGCTATAATCTATGAATCAATGAATTTTGACCTGGTTGGGTCTAAGTACCAAGAACGTGAAAATATATTGCAGAACTGTACTGTTCAGTCAGTCTGTAGTGTACCATTACTGAATACGTGTAACCTGTTTAAGCGAGGGATGTAAAGTACAATCCATGTCCTTGTCAGAAGTGTAATCTTTGTGAGATCCATAGTTCTTAATGTACATTTATTGACGCAAATTACACACTTAAGAATGGTGTGTGATTTCCATCAGGAGTAAGAAAGCTTTGAATTTGGGTGTATTCCACTGGTATTTACTTTGTGGGTTTGGGCTCTTAACACCTATATTGTGTTCTGTCGAATCTCGAAAGGATGCTAATATTTTCGCTGTGAAACGTTTGATTTCAGTTTTCTATACATTCACTGTTGGAGGTATGATCATTTCTTGCCTCCTTACTTTGACAACGATGGGGTTAATCATGCATACGACAGTATCTTTTAGGCGGGAAAACTCAATTCAAATTTGAAGACTCGAGATCCTGATTTATAGGTGAGCAAATTACTAATCTTGCTTCATAGTTTTTGGTAGGAATACCACATGAGTTTTCTTAACAATTTGAATTAAATCATATAAAAGGGATTTTCTCATTCTTTGCAGGTAGAGTGAGCATTTGCTACTATCCTCAATCCAAGAAAAGCTGAGACGACATTTTTCAAGATCATATGCAGTATGATAAACAAGTATTCCATTAAGGACCTGTCTCTAATGGTACGAGCTAATGCTGGTGCTAGAGGCATTTTTCCTGGAATAAAGCAATATTTTGTCATTCTTACACGCCATATTTCTGTAGCAGCATACCCTCTGGTGGCTGTGCTGGCCAGTCCTTGACCGGCACACTTGGGGCATAGAAATCCTTGGACATGAGGGCTCGTCACAGCCGATGCGTTCTTTTGTCTGCGCTTCTCATCAGTAACATCTCTCCTTGCCATTGGTATTAATGAGGGGCATGAAGACTGTCCTATCCAGAATGGTTAATTTATGAAAGCTCTCTCATAACAGATAAGTACGAGAATTTCGGGGAACTTCCCTGATTCCTCACATTTTTCAAAGCAAAACGGGATTTTTTTGTCTGGATCCGTGAAAATAATGCATACTTTGTAGTTCTGAAGGCAGGAGGAAGCTGTTTGGTGAAGGTAGTTTCGAGGATTGAGTGAAGTACAGGATATCCAAAGGAAAATGGTCTTCCGAATTGTCTATTCCCTCATGAACTAACAGCGCGTGCCTGTCAAATTGCCTGATTTGTCAGAGGTAATGGATATTGCTTTCTTATTTTTACCGATAAGTCTTGAATTTAATCCTTCTTTGTTGATGAGATTAATTCTTAAATTCTTCCTTCTCTTCTACCTACAGGTTAAATGATTTGTCAACATTTTGACAAATTTTGTCTGCACGGAGAAGTGGAACGGTCAGAAAGTTACCTTGCTGTCAACTACCTTGAACAAAAGCAGGAAGCGTAATAATTTCAACTCCTCTTACAGAGCGTTTCAATGTAGGAAATTTGGCGACATTATTTGATCATAAAACCTGTCATTCATCGCATGGGAGACGAATAAGATTGCGGTACTAAGCACCTTACAACACCAGATTGGCAGGCATGTTTTCTTACTTTCTGCAACAACGGACACACTCATCAATGTCCAGTAAATATTTCGGCGCTATTCTGTTTCAAATATCAAAGTGATGTTTAGACAGGGCAGTTTTCCAGTTCAAATTCGTGCATTTCGATTTTCATTTTCCTGTCGAGAATTTTACACACTTTACCGGCGACATCATTTTCATTTCTGTTACTTCTAAGTTCGTGACAACAAATTGAAATTTCCTTTGTTTCATGAAACAATTTAACAACGAGATAGTCGCAAAGTATATTTTGGCGTAGTGCAGATTGCAACTTGACATTTCTTGCTTTCGGGAAAATGTTAAAATTTGCGTCTATTGCAAGGCCTGCCTGCCTACCTACTTAATACCATATTCTCAACAAGAAATTTGCTTAAAGAATTACTCAGTTTAATAAGTTATTATCCATAGCGCGTACAATTGGGAAACAATTCTCCCAAGAGTCTTGCCCAAACGTGATACACGAAGACTAAGATGAAGGTGCGTCTTCTAAAGTCTGGATGGAAGTGAGAACATTTGGTTGTGACATACACGGACATGGCAATCAATTTTATTTGATGTGACGGGGCCAAATGAGTTTAATTTTGGGGTGTTGTTTGGGAGTTGTAGACCCTCTAAGCTATGCAAGGGTCAGGTAGGCTTTGTTAGGAATAATTGCATCCTTCATCCTCCACGGTCGTTTAGCCACTGAAATCGTTATTTTGCTCTATTGGATTTTGTAGCAGAGAGAACGATCTTTTCGCTAGTTTGCGGTCTACAAGGTCTACAGTTATGATGCGAAATGCACAGGTAGTAGATTCTTTTCATAAAATGGGCCACAAAGTTACGGCTTTTATTTATGTCAGTATAAAAAAGGTAACAATATGCTCTTGCCAGTTTCCTTTTAAGCCATCCATGAAAAAGCTACGTGTTGTCAACGAAGACAGAGCATCAGATTACTCTCATTTTCAGGTGTTAGTCATGCAAATAATATCCACAAGGCACTTGTCTGAAGGAGATCAAAAAGGCTAATTAAAATGCTGGACATATTTGAGTCAGGTAACAAATTATGAGATTATAAGTTAACTTTCATAGTTTATTATTTCTATTGTATGTTATATCATATAACTTTTAAACACTCAAGATAACAATGGAGGGAGCTTTGTAGGATTTTATCTTCAGTTTATTAACCATATAAGTTTATCATTGTTCCTTTGAAACAACAAGGGGTTTATCGTGGTTGTGGCTTCACACACCAATCAAAGAATTCTAACATCCTTTGTCGGTTTCGGCTTAATAAATCACAGGAAATCAACAAGTTGACCCATTTGGTTGATCTGTCACTTGCTGTAAAAAAGAATCCTTCTACTAGTATCTTCCTATGTGTCAGATGGAATGAATCCGACTAACAAATTAAGTGCAATCAGCAGCCAAGACCAAGGTTTAACTGTCACTTTTAAAATAGGTCATGCTGTGAAACTGAAAGAGCTTTTCATGAAAAAGAATCCGATCAAATGCAAAGCTCAAGATGTATTTTTATCACGTCATCGAATAGCAGGAGGTTTTGCATTTTAGTTCTTATTATTACTCTACGGCTCCGCCTTTGCAACGACAGTTCCGAGTTGACCCATTCATCATCGGTCACATGGTTACCTTCTGTTCACAATGTATCCGCTGACCATTAATTATGGCCTGACCTGCTTTCGTCACTTTCCATCCATTTCCTTGTATCTTCTGTTCAACTTTACAGAAATTACATTAGATAAAAGAGTAGATCATACGTCGCATTTTACTTGTATCGAATACAATTAGCGAATTAAATGCGAGCAAAATGCGACGTTTGATTGTTTGCATGTGATGAATTATGGTCCCATAATTTTTTTTTCGACATACATATTGATCCGACTTCAAATCGAACGTCGTTTTTAAGACGTGTCGAATAAAATCCATAAATTAATAACAAGTCAATCTCGGGGCTGACCGTGCGTACTGTTGCTTGCCTTGTGCACGTTATGGTTACTCAAGTCTCGACCAAGACTCCATTCAGCACATCCTGTAAAATGCATTCAGTTTTGTTTTGTTCCATACATTAATTAAGACGTTCGCTTTGAAGTTGCATTTAAAGTCGCATAGTGGACGAATATTTGATCCAGGCCTAACAGATGCTTCTCGGAGGCCATCGTCAGCTCCATTTTTAATGCTCTTAAACAAGAGACGCGAGAGCCGATCCCTGTTTGAGGTGGTCGGATGCGAATGTGCGCTTGCTGAACGGCAGAATCGGTTTCACTTTGTTAAATCGTATCAGCTAATTATCAGCCGATCGTAGTGTCAAGGCTTGGAACTCTTTGTTGCCAATTTTAATCAGCGGCGTAGTCAGGGTAAATAAAGTGGGGGACGGGGCAAAGAATTAATGAGGTCCGGGGACTCCTCATTAACATTTTGGGGGTCATTCCTTTTGCTTTGCTTTGGAGTGCATCTCCCAATATCGTGCTTCCCACTTGGGGTAAGGACATTTGATAATTTTGTGATATTTATTCTATAACACAGATCGTTGAAGGAATCCTGAGGACCTTTGTTTGCCAAAAGTGGGGGTAATTGCCCCCATACCTGCCCGTGGCCATGCCACTGCTTTCATCGGTTGCGTCATGAATATAAACATTGTTTTAGCAAGATCATATGACAGTGATACACATTCTGATATGAGTGATGATAAACAATGTTGGAACTGTCAATGATAATGAACAGTGCGTGGAGAAAAATAAGGGGATCTTTTTAAGAGGTTAGCGTGCCTCCCAATATTTTCAAGTTTGTTGAAATTCAAGAAACCTTGGTCAAAATGTCTATTCATCCCTTTGGTATTTTTGTGATCCCTTCATTTTTATTGCCTTGATTGCACTCACGAAAGCAAATGAATTATACTGCAGGACACGAGAATAGCTCAAGACGGAATCTTCGTCTCATCCTTATTGTTTCTGTACCAAACGTCATCCAACAGCTCATTTCTTATCCTGAAAGTGCCGTAATTTAAAAGGTGTTGCCAGTCTCTTGCTTCCTTTACAGCCGCAGTTAATCTACTGTTAACAAAGTTGACCTTACAACGCTTTTTCGTCAGCACATGGTTTAGGTGGGTAAAAATCAATTGCATCACTCTTGTACCTCTAGAAGGTCTCAGAATCACGACAGGAGTGGAATTGAGATAACGAGAAGGTGAGGGTAATGGTATGTAAGAGAAATGAAGCAACTCAAGAGCAGGCATGAGACAGACGAGAATGGAAGGAGATTGTAAGAACGTCATGAAAAATATAGTGAAGGTCCTGATATACAGGAAGGGTCCAGAGACTACAGACCCTCTCCTGCTCCCAGTCCTTGCAGACATTGAAAGGCCTTTAAAAAATCCTAACTCTCTGGAGAGTGACATTTGAGCCCGCGTTCAACAACGTTCTAACGAACAACTGCCTAAACATTGAATTCTTGAAGTTATCCATCAGTACCTGTCTAAGGGATTTGGTTCACTATCAAATGTTTAGATTCCGTTCTGCAAAGGTCTTGGTTCTCTTTATGTGATGTCAACTTCACTTGAAATGCGCTGCTACAAAAGAAATAAAAAATCAATAAATATTTGTAAAAAATTGATATCTGAAAGAGAGAAAAAACGAAAGAATGGAGAATAATTTATCGAAGGAAGAATACTTGTAACAATAAAAGGAATAAACATTTACAAGAGAGAAGAAAGGAATATCGTTAAATAAACGAATGAATGTATAAAATAAGTAGGCAACAGATGCAAGAAGAAATTGTAGAACGTCTAGAGCCTTATAGAATCTTCCCTGTGCTGTAGGAACAACGCTGATGTAATGTTTGCATGACGCTTCTAGAAAGTTCCTTTTGCCTTTATTTTCATCTACAAGCTTCTGGAATGTTCTGTTCTGTTTTATAGCATTCTATACTGTTCTGGAAAGTTCTATTGGCTTCTAGATAAGCTTCTCAAACCTATGGAAGCAATTGCTTTCCAGGAATTTCGTTACTTTGAATTAAGATGAATGTGATGAAACTTTGATGGTTATTAGCTTAGTGATATCTCAAGCTATAAAGATATTTTTTATTAGAGGATATACTACAGGAGTTTGTATTTCACAGTCTAGTTGTTTAATATGTTCTTCATCTAGCTTAGAAATTCCTTCTGCCGGCCATTAGTGGACCTAATTAACCCTGTCTGCATTTTGTGGATTACAAACAATACGACAGAAAGGATTAAGTTTATACAAGAGAAATGGTTTTTTAAGATTCTCTCTTGTCATTTTGTAGCTCGTGTCTTTCCAGTTGGTAAATTCCGATGTGCATTTGTCTATAATTTCATCACGTGTTGTCCTGTGTCGCGTTTTGATGAGTTTAGGTAATGCGTGTTGGATGCAACGCTTCTAAGATGTATCTTTGCGAATGTGTTTTACACTATCCAAAACAAGATGCAAAGTTCAAAGATTGTTGGCGACTATTTAAGTTGTCTAAGCGGTACAAATCCGTTATAAAATTTATCAGAAACAATATTCTGTGATGCACATATAGGAAGCTTGCTCTCAGTAGATCAACGGGCAAGACTTTCTTATTGCTAAACTTCTTTGCTTTGTGATCACGGCAATCCTTTAATCGTATTGTTACCAATGAAATTTCGTTAGCTTTAACTTCAGTTGCTTTATATCTTAAGGTGATTTCTTCAAAATCTATCCGTGTCATCTAATCTAGGGGCACTATGTGTCAGGTGTCTCACGTAGTGGCGATAATTCCGTTCTTTGAAATGAAATACATTAGTCCTCATGTACTGTCCTGTTGAATTCGCTCTCAGTTACCTCCGTTATGTGGCCTTTTTTACAGAGCATTTTGAAGAAATTTCGACTGCAGGGGAAAATTTTCAAAAGGGGCCCAAAATGATGAGAGAGATGCAAGGAGTCACCATAATTCATCGATATGGAGGATCAGTATAAACAGCATTACTAATTGTATTTCAAGAAAGGACTCAGGGAATTTTGATGTTGATATTTTTAACACGGAATTGACCCAACAACGTAACTTTCCCATGTAATACAACTTTAAAAATGTCCTGCATATTTATCTAACTTTATTGACCACTTCCAATCAAATGCATCCCTTGTGGCCATCTCTTTTTCTGTTGGCCTCCTTTCCACTTATACTACCATACGGTATCCAGCATCTCAGATCTTCTGTCCAACGTCTGTTCCAGATTCAATCAACGTGTGCTACTGCCTTTCTTTTCCACAGCACAATCTTTCAGTTCTGTTCTGCTTGTTTGCTCGTACTTTTTAATTTAGTTTGTTTGGCGACTTTGTTCGTATTTCTTCCCACAGTCTTTAATTTGTATCATATCTTTCATAATTTTGCTCCTATAATCCATGACTACAATAGTACAGCAAGAATTCCTATTATAACTGTGTAATATAAAGCGTTTTCCGTGACAATATATAAGCTTGCATCGTTTATGGTGCCATAAACGCAATATGCACAACATAGTTTATAACCACAAGACGTGGTATCCAATTGACGCGAAGCTTCAGGCTAAATATCGTTTGGCATCTTGTCATCTAAGGCGAATAGTCAGCAATCGTGATACATCTCATCACTGTTGCTTCACTCCGTAAAGATGCATCACTCAGTGGCATATGAAGCATGGAAAAAATCGGGATTTCCGGGGCTTACCTCTAGGGAACATTTTTGTGATTCTTTTCAGATATGCTTATCAATTTGATTGCTCACTTGTACCAATAATACGGACAAGCATTGTCAAAAGTGGGGATGTGGCCCCCTCATTTTTCCCTTGGATATCTAATGGGTATATGTATATTTCCAGGAAAAGCAACAGATGAAGACTTTCCATTGTTCTGACTAAATGTATCTAATTAGTTAAATGTCAGTTTCAATAGAATTGTACAAGCTATCTGAAAAGTGATTTTATTGACAAGGGTTTGCATAGACGCCACGAACACTTTAGCCCGACAACTTCCATATCAAAGAACATGTTATAGATAAATAAGGTTATGTCCCACCTGTTGCTTTTATGTAAATAATTATTGATAGAAAACAACAGACTAGCGCTGGTAAACTCAAAGCAATCAAGACAATGGCTTCAAGAAAGAGAATTATATCTCTCTCCCTTTTCTCTTTTATCCTTAACACATCCATACATTTAAAGGAAATGATTTTCCATGTGTACAATAATTTATTCTAATTGCAAATTTACAGCAACTTTTGGTAACACACTTTTTCATACAATTTCTCTTGAAAAGGTTGGACTCTCAGATACGACAGACGTATCTGCGACTTATTCTTAAACAGGACTGATTTAATTTGTACAAAATCATTGTCTGAATATTGTTTTGGAGTAAAGATGAGTCGAAAAACGTACAATATCAAGACATTACTGATAATAACAATTTGCACACGTAGCATCAGGTACAGGTTCATGCTGGTATGATAATAACATTATGCTAACGACCTTGCCGGCATGGTATGGGTGTGAATTCATGTTGCTTTCCCAATAAACTTAAGACTGTGGTAAACCACAAACAATGTCTCATCTACTTGAATGTGCTCTTCTACCAAACCAGAGTACATGTACTACTCAAGATATTTATAACTATACTAGTACAGCTAAAACTGTAGCAGAATTTTGGTGTAATTTAATTTTGTAAGTTAATTTCGTGTTTTTCTTATATGGTAATAGAGACACGAATAAATAAACTGTAAAACAGGAAATAAAACAATACAGCAATTGGAATAAAAGTCATGTGATGTTGCAGCTATTGTTTTGTCGAAGCGACATGGTATCATGCCAGTAATGTGTAAACGGGTTGAGAAAAAGTCACAAACGTGTCCATACCGATGTCAAATCATACCGGCATGCTACCGACATCGTGTAAACGGGGTCTTAATCTTTCGTACTACTCTCAAAACAAACGATTGCTGTACTTTTCAATCTAGTATGACCTACAGGATGCTATCTCTTAAGCATTGTCTGGGAAAACCTGTCCCTTTGTGACCGGTCACTTATATAGTAATGATAGTTTAATCGTAGAAATTCTGAGAATCAAATCATATATCCAGGGCTGGGGCTATCCCCACGACCTTCTAATTTCCAGGCAGATGCACTGACTACTCGGCTACTTTAAATCTGTTTATCAGAAGTGAATTTTGTGTCATGATTTGGTTCTTGCGTAACTACATCTTAAACATCCCTCTAGTACTTTCCCTTTCGAATAGTGACCATTATTCATACACGATCATGTTCTCATGTATAGATTCCAGTCGTGCCTTTGACTTGCAAGCAAGTCCACAAATGGTGCAAGAGTGAGAGTGGTATAGTTGCAGCAGATGTGGGAGAGCTTCATAGAAATATTATTTCTATGGATAGCTTACGTTGCAGGAGAGGGTCTAGGTGTCTTCGTTGTCACGTCTTTTAGCTGTAGATGACGTCTGACGTCAAAGTTTCAAACCCAAACGCAGGGAAGGAGAGGTATGCCACTAGTTTGATAAGATTAAATAGAAATCTTAATGATATCGTTCTGTGGCGATTTAAGTAGGATCAAAAGTACTTGTTTTGAAGTCCTACAACCATAATCAGTTGGCACTCAACAACAATGCATAGAGCACTTGAGTGGGCTGTCTAGATGAGTGATAACCAACAAGCTTACTATCTCGCGGTGATCCTCAAGTCATTAATTCTTAAGTGTCACTTCAGCAGCCAATAGATCGTTTTTAACTCTTGACGTTCTCGTATCACCCTTTTGCAGATGGATTTAGCATGAGTGCAATTGCCTATTGCGTGATCATGATAGTGTAACTCGAAAATTCACAGATGAATCGTATTTCTCACTAAGGGCGTTGAAGTTACAACTTAAGTTATTGTTTGTTTGTTCGTGGTTCTTTTTGTATTTGGTTGAGTTTTTTTGTATACCGATCCCTCAGCAATTGCAGTTGGAATATCTCAGATTGTAAATTTTTAAATAACCACCTAGTCGTCTGTACCTTCCTAAGTTTGAAGAATCGTTTGCTTAAAAGAGTATGAAGTGGATAAATATTTCCATTTTTGTAACTGCATTTTTGTACTGGATATAATATCTTGCAAAAAGTACGTCTATTACTGATAGTTTGATTTAAACTTGTCAAAATTGATCAGCCGGTACTGAGAGTTTCTTAACTGCTCGACAATTCCAGTACTCTGATTCCCATACAGAGTTTTGTTATCTACAAAACGGATTTTTGACAATTTCGCGAATGGATCGTTTTTGTCAACCCAAAGGCAGCTAAATGACAAATTTTATTTCTTGGTTGCGTCTTGTGTTATATTTTTTAGTTGTCTCACCTCTGAACGCAAATCGGCTTCGTTTGATAATGACTGTCTATCAAAACAAAAGCACATCAATAGTGATGTGTCAAAATCCATCTTTTTGGGATTTCATTGTTACTTTATGTTGACTAATCATTTGCAAACTGATTTGGCTACAAGAATTTTTTATTAACTGGATCTATTAAACTGGACATAATTTACAAATGTTGTTAATAATCCTAATTTTGATTAGAGCCACCTTGGCATAGTGGATAAGACGACGATCTTGCAAGCCAGTGGCTGCAAGTTCGAATCCGCGTCACCACAAAGAAAATACCATTCGTGAGAGAAGGAACGGGAGCTCACTGTCTTCAAGAGCGCACTTCCTTATAAAATTTCGTAACTCCTACACGGGTATCAGCTACGCTCGATAACGAGTATGCTAAAATACTTCGATAAAAGTGGATAATATACGTAATTAGTTAGCAACTGGTGATGGTCTTTGCTATTTGTTAGTTATTGTATTCTGCTGACGATGCTTTTCTTGTTTACAAGTGACTCGGTGTATGCAGAAGTTTGTTTATAGAACGCTACAGTAAGAAGTTTCGTGGGTGATACGTGACTTATTTTGATCGGGATTAAAAATTTGCTGTAAATCATGTATCATACCCATCAAAATAGGTGTGTGATGTTGTATATGCAGCACACTCTTCGTCGGAGTCACCAGTTGAACGCATAGTTTCTATATAATGTATATACAGTTCAACAGAGGGAAATCCAATAT
>JANTCA010001227.1:0-12146 GCA_024741275.1 Chironex yamaguchii
AGACTGATTGGGTGGTAATTTTTCAGATCGTGCTTGTCTCCCTTCTTGTAGAGCAGTATGATTGTTGCATTGTTCCAGCTTTCTGGTATTTTCTTCGGTTCTAAGCACCTGTGTCAATTTTTTTAGAACTACTTCTCTTCCACCTTTCAACATTTCTGCTACTATGCCGTCTGGGCCACGTACCTTCCCTTGCTTTGCTTGTCTTATTGCATTTTGTACCTCGACATAGGAAAGGCAGGGACTAGTTCTTCATCAGCAGCTGTAATCGGTGTGTCTTTACTGACATTTGTGACACTGGAATAAAGCTGCTGGTAAAATTCTGCTGCTCGCTCGAGAATTCTCTTCCTATCTGTGATCAGTGTGTCAACTGCTTCTTTTAGGGTGAATATCTGTTGTTTTCCTTGTTTCGATATCTGTTTTGCCTTTTTTATGCTTTGATTTCCTTGTATTGCTTTTGTCACTC
Source organism: Chironex yamaguchii (assembly GCA_024741275.1). Taxonomy (NCBI): domain Eukaryota; kingdom Metazoa; phylum Cnidaria; class Cubozoa; order Chirodropida; family Chirodropidae; genus Chironex; species Chironex yamaguchii. Next base: position 464 of record JANTCA010001227.1, read on the forward strand.
TTTGTGTGTTTAAACGTCTTGAATCATCCTTCAATCTTCCCAGAAACTAGTTTCATTTTTCTCTGTTCTTATAACCAAAGAAACAAAGTTACCTAGTTCGAATACTTCCTAAGAGTTCTCATCTGACATGGGTTTTTCCCAAAATATCACCATTCTTGACTTATGTAGTTCTTGCCACCTGGAACATCTTCCTTGAGAATCAACATCACGGTAACTGCTAACAGTACTTGCATGCTACCTGTGAACTTCCACATTTCATATTTAGTTGGTATAGGTCTAAAATGGTAAGAGCGTAAAGCTATCTACTTGTTGCCTCCTGCTGTTAAATGTCTTCATCATATTGCTGGAACGGGCCCAAACGGATTCGTACCAAAACGAGCACAGATAGGCTTACCGTTTACACTGGAATTGATGGATCCGTACCGATGTGGATCCGCTATCTGTATTGCTTTGGGATCGCTTTCCAAAGTGTACCAGTTTGGGTCCGTTCCAATTGAAGTCCGTGTAAACGACTGTAACGAATCCACACGGGTACTTATCAGTTACTGGACAATCATTTTTCCATATCAAAGCCGATATAAAAATAAATAACTTGGCGTTACCAAGGCGACAAAGGAGTCAACTGAGTGGAACTGTTCTGGTTCGTTATGGTTATCTAAATCGTTACGGATCCGAAATGGATCTGTAATATTTTGGTTCCGTAACAGTGTAAAGGGGGCCTTAAAGTCGTTTTCGTAGCGCCTATCCTTTGTTTAGCCTCAACGTAAAGTAAACAAGCACGAGTTTACCAAGCCCCATCAGAAAAAACAAGACAGAGAGGATTGGGGAGGACTTGTCCTCTTCGCAATTAGACATGGTCGATTTCTCAAATTCTCTTAACTCGAGTAGAAAATAGAAGAGCCTTGCTGACTATGATTTCAGATAATAATAACGTGACCAGTAACAAACTTGCAATTTTAATCAAAGTCCAAATTGCGGTACATCGTATAAAATGGTGGCCATTCACAAAATTTGTGACCTTTTTTGAAAAGTGTGGTCATAAACTATTCCGACACCTAGTCCATCTCAGTCTTTGACGACAGCCACACCCTCTGAGACCCTTTATACATTTGTTGAGTATATATCTGACATTGCAAAGCCCTTGTATTGTTTGCATAAAGTTACCATTTTCACTTTCTTTATTCGAAATGATAAATCTCCACCACCAGCAGACCTTATTTGTCATATGTAATATTAGTCTAATCCCACCGTGTCTTCTATTTTCGTATCTTCAACTAAAAATTATATCAAATCTGTAAAGAAGTGTAAGGGATTGTCGAAGATGGCCAGTTAAGATAAATTACAAATGGAAAAAAGAGAGATTTGAAGATGTTAAAAGGCTTGACTGCTTAAAGCTCAGAGCATACTAAAAGACTCCTTTTAAGCCTCGACGTACTGGACGAAAACTGAAGGAAAACAAAGAAGATTTAGGACCATCATATTTTTCATTGCCACAAAACAAAGAGAACTTCTTAAATGCAGACAAAAGATAGATTCACTTTTCAAAAGCGCACGTACAGCAAGAAAACAAGTAAAGTAATACATTCGTCAGATCTGCGCACAACGCGAATCTCTCCAGTCGTAAGGAAAAAGCTGGAATTGCAATAATTTTTTGGAGTTCTTCCTGAATACTGTTATTTTTGAACTAGATTTCGTACTTTGGTGGGTCATGACGGTACTGACCAAAATACTAAGATGTATTTCCTAAAAACAGTATAGCTAATGTGCCAGCCCAGCTGATTTGTAACATGGAGTATCACAAAGATGCTTGCTAGTTCCTGCCTTTAGAAGAAAAGGTCAGTCAATGGACGTTTGCGACAAATTGCATTTAAAATTTATGGAAGCAAAGAAAACGTATTGCTCCAGGATTTCTCATATCTTTAGCAACAGTGCGTGATATAGTAACTCAGTTAAAATTGCTAGATATAGAGCTGATCTCCAATGAAAATGATTACTGAAATTGATATTACAAAAGTTGTCAGTTCTGAATCAGGAACGATGGAGACGTGATGTTAAAGAAGGCAAGCAGACAACAGTGTTCATGGTCTTAGTGAATGGCTTGACAAAAAAGTCAGTTAAGTGGCAGGCCTATTCCTTGGAGCCATTTTCATTCAAAATTCGAGGAGGTGGATCTATCAACCACCTTAAATCCAAAGATAAATATTACTGCTGTTTATCTGGACAAAGACATGACCTCCAGGATTGTCCAGTGTTTAAAGGGAAAGCCAATTCTGATAAGTGGAAATTTGTTAAAGAAAATTGATGCTGCTTTTGCTGCCTTAAACGTGGCCTTGTCATCAAGGATTGTCTACAGAAGAAGTGCTGCGACGAGGATGACTGTAATAAAAGTCATCACCGACTTTTACATGATGTTGTGGATGCAACAACATCAGAGAATGTTCAGACCTGCAAAGGCTCGCAAATACCATACTCCAATAGACAAGGTTTACAGTAAATGGAGACATGTTATCATTGTTGTATTATTGTGGATCAAGAGACGCCCTCATTTTTACGAGCCATTTGTAGCTGTATGAGTGGGAAAGATAGAGTCAGATCCTATTCTATCCCAGTGAAGGTAATCTCTAAGAAATGAAAACATGCAGACCAAGCTAAAGGAGGAGTGAAGGTTGAAAAGTTGACCAAGCCGGCTCCGACTGGAGCATTGGGCAACAAGGTCTGGAACTAGTATTGCATAATTAGGTAACACATGTCAAGTTGTGTAGCTTTCATTGATAACAAGCTTGCAATTTTGTTTTTAAATTATACGATGGTGAGCTGAGTTGCAGTTCGATCAGAATGGGGTTCGTTTTCTAGGTGTTCCATCATACAGATGGAGTGACACTCTAGAGAGTTAAATCCTTTGCTTTATGCTATAAAAAACTTCCCAAGTTCATCGAGGAAGATGGCTTTGAGATGGAAGCATAGCTTATTCCCATGTCAAGAAATGTACTGGAAACCGAGCTTTCTTTTTGCGAGTGGGCCCCTTTTACGTCCTCTCCTCAATGGTCATGTTATTGTAGTTACGCTGATTTACCATAAAAACACGATCACTGGCTAACAAGAAGGTCGTGTTGCATTGCTACGCAACGGTGCCAAGGAGTGCTAAATTCTAAGTACCAATTGACCAACTTCTTGCCATCTTTCTGGCTGATTATCAGCAGTGTTTTCTATAACATAATTTCCGGGACTTCATGCTTCAAGACGGATTCCTTTATCCTCCTGTTCAAGTCGATGACAGAAAAGCAAACTAGCGTTTGATGATTAAAATCTTCGACTGAAACGTTACACAAAATCTCATTTTTAAAAATTTCATGTGTAAAATTGAGTTAAATTGTGTTTATTTTTGGTATTTTTCTGCTATGTTGACTGGTACAAATTGGCGATTTTCTGTATTAAACCTACACGTTACTCTAAGGCAAAACGATCCCTGCTCTCTTTGATAAAAATATGACGTAGAACTGGTTGTCTCAAAATGTTTTGGGCACAACCTCTTTAGTTCCACGTAGTACTCGCCCATGATTCCCAGGAAATACTGCATATATTTAGACAAAGCTCTGAGATAAAAATAAACTTGTGTCAAAAAATAGTGGTGTCATGTTCCTTAATCTCGCTATAAGCAACTTGAAAATAGCAAGATATATAAGAGTGGATTGCATGCATGAAAAACAATATGCATGTGGTTGACAGCATACATGTCCTCATGATCAAGGCATAAACAATTGTCAAGCTTCTTAATCCCATGCTCACAGATAAGTTATTGGTCGTAATATGACAAATTCATGAAAAGTTTAAGGATGGATATCGCGAGATTTTTTGTATCTACATGACTAAATCTAACTTACATTTGAGCAAATTTCCATCATTCCCTGTCCAGATACTCCAAGTTCTAACCTTACCCCCTTTCCCAACGTCAAGCACACGCGGCTTTGAAGCAGACTGTACGTCTCTCCCCAGATCCCTGTAGCGCACATTGTCGGCTGTGCAATCGGTCGAAAAAAACGATGAGTAGGACTTACGATGGACACCATTTGAATGAGCAAGGATCAGACTAGAGTCTTACACCAATTTGCTTTCAATCATCATGACCTCCATAATATTTTCTGTACAACCATTGAAGACAACATCAGAACAGTTTCATGAACGGTAAGCCCTGTGGTTCTTGAAGTTGATAGCATTTTCGAGTTGAGCTCTGCATTGTCTCCTCACTCAGGTAACCGTCGTTAGTCTCGTCATGAAACGCCACTCTCGAGATATTCTTTGCGTTTAGGGAATAAAGTTAACATTATTGCGTTATGTACTGTGCCAGTTCTCCACCAAGTGGTATTGTACACTTTTCACCTGGTCTTGTAAGCACGAAAGTGCCCGAGATTTAATTTGTTTTCAACAAGCCGCGGTGATCAATTTGTATCATACCATATTGGCATACCATTAGCCTTGATTTCACAGATTTGAAAGATGCAGGCAGTTAATTTCGCATGCAGATGCTATAATGCCGTTATAGGTTTTTCAGACCCGCAACCCCTAGTCCAATGCCATTTTAACCTCAATCAATTAGTAATTGGATTAAAATACAGGAGATTGTTACCCAGGTAACAAAATTTATATTTTAAAACCACCGAGAAACTGTGGAAATTTAGATATAATTTCCAGGCGTATATCTAATGTTCAACTTGCCACACCTGATCACTATTTAGGGAAAGGAAGGCAGTCTCACCGTCTCAAGTCACTTATTGGTCATGTAAAATAAAGGCTTCAAGTACACACCTCAATATGGCCTTGGCTTTTGAATGTGATATTAATGCTGGATGATGGACAACCATTTAGACATAGAAGAAATCCCATGCTAGTGTATCAGAGTACCTGCCTTTTATTGAGTGAACCTGACCTACTGGTTGCTAAAGTGCTTGTCAAGACAGTACTTCGTCTTTGCCCCCAAAGCATTGCCCAGCCAAGCCTGTTCATTCGAATAGTCAGGATGTTTTCCCTTAATGTTGGTTAATAGTTAAGCATAAGCCATCAGCTGTTATTATTACATAAATTAAATCATAGTATTGGTAAATCAATGTCAGTGTGTTTGAAATTCTTTCCCACTACTTTATCCATTAGTATTTGTACTTATGACAGTTTCTAAACTAATTAGGAGTTAAGGTGTCTCATTTTAAAAGGTGGATTTATCTCATTTTTAATGTGTATTTCGATAATTTTTTAGGTTGAAAGAATTAGCTGACAAAAAGTGCAAAGCAGCAATCAGGTAGGTGGCTTTTTTGGAAACATTTGAAAACATAATAGGACGAGACGAAAACCTTATTGTATGTTTAAGTCATTTGTGCTTTTACTGTAAAACTATTACTGAAATAGTGGTGTGGCTGTAATTTTTCTATTTTTCTATTAAAAATTCTACAAATGTTTCCATTCAGCAGCAAGTTATTCATTTAATCCCTTAAATTAGTACCAAGTGAAATTTTGTGAAGTAAATAAGTCCACAGTCACAATGTACATGAGTGTTGGCTTTTGAGTCTGAGGGTTCCAAGTTCGAGCCTGGTCAGCTCCCACTGTTGCGGTAATGCTCCAATCTTTACAATATATACCTACATACATATAAATATACATATATACCCACCAACAGTGTACAAAACTTGTGTATGACTGAAAAGTACAAGCATTCTTTGACTTCTGATGAAGATAGAATTGAAACATCAAAGAATGTTGTATTATGAGTCATACATATATATTTATAAAAATATTAGCACTCTTCGATGATGTGATTTTATCTTCGTAGATACATATATGTGGTATTGACTTGTCCAATTTATATGGCTAATTGTCAGATGATAGCTCTTTCACTACTTTAATGATATACAGGAGGTTGTAATGATTTTAGAATTCTGCTGGATGTGTGCTCTTGAAGCATTTAACCCGACTGGTGAATTGAGCTTCAAGTCAACCACATGCATATTGTTTTTCATGCATGCAATCCACTCTCTTATATATCTTGCTATTTTCAAGTTGCTTGTAGAGAAATTAAGGAACATGACACCACTATTTTTGACACAAGTTTATTTTTATCTCAGAGCTTTGTCTAAATATATGTAGTATTTCCTGGGAATCATTTTGACTATTTAAGCTTGGTTTACACTGGATTAATGATTTGGATGTTTGAAGTTTATCAGGTTTTGAGTCGTAAGTTTTTCTGAGCTTTCTGTTGAGAGATCTTTCTCCCACTGTCTGTCCACTAGAAATGAGGTTGTTGAACTGTTTATACCTCAATGTGCAGACCTCAGTGGTGACATGGGTTGAGATGTTCTTGGAGATGGCACCAACAATTTTGTGTGCGTTTTGTTTTATTTTGTAGTGCTTGCAGCTAGATTGCTGGCAGAGTGTGATTAACCTGCTGAATCAAAGCTATTTGTTATTTGCAAACACAATGTTACTGAAAAAAGGATCAAGTATTAGGAATTAGCTGATGTTGTGTAGCCTCAAAAACAAAAATTAATTATTTACAACCCAGGGACATTAAAAAAACTAAATATACAACTCATACATGCGATTAATCACTCTTATTATGCAATTGTGCAATTGCATGCATTAATCAGTCAAGACTGCTGTTTGGTTTATGTACGTTGATTATAAGGTGCTGTAACATTAGTTATTGATTTTCAAATTTACAGATATATAGGTATGAAATTGATCGTATTTAAACTATTGAAACAAAAAAGTTATGATTTAAATAAGTGTTACGAGAACACAATACAGTGAAATTTGTGCTGGTAGGTACATCTTCAAAGCAGACACCTTTGTTGGATCCTTGTCAGATCCTAAAGGAAATACAGTGTAAGGCGACACCTGTATAACAGACCTCTATAGAAGGATAACTTCCCTATGCATTCTGTTAAGCTGCAACTTAAAAGAAAAAATGTACTTTCTGCCAAAGATTGCTGCCTCATAACTTAAACCACTGTTTATCATGCAGAAATTCAACCTTTTGGATGGAAGGTGCCTTTGTGTCAAGCTGCATTTTATACTAACAGGTGTAGTTAGCAAAAAGTATTGCATGAAGAAGCAATGATCTGTCGGATAAAAGACATAGACAGGGGACAAGTCAAGGATTTAGATAGAAAGTGATAGCAGCAGAGATGATGAGGGGCCTGTCAAGGAAAATGTAATCTCTACCATCAAGGCATTATGAATAATAGATGTGCTGACAGGCTCTGCACAAGGAATTCTCTGAGACAAAAGACCTATTGCTTCACTGAACAAAGTTGTGGATCGTTTCAGGATGTAACGATACCATAGAAGGAGAAAATTCAGACTATTTTTGCAAACATTGTGTATTTTAGCATTTGCTGCTGATATGTGCATGTGAGCCTTAGCATTTGTTCAGGATCCTAATCCAATCCTGGCCTGGATTGCCGTATTCAAATCCCAATTCTGATTGATAATTCCCAATAAGCCAAAGCAATGTTTTGCAACACACCAAAGTGCTGCAATTTCAAAATATGCACAATGCTTAACATTAGTTTTTGAGGTAGACGACCCTTAAAACTAGATAGAAAAAATTTCATTATTGAGGGCAGATTAAACAAATCTTTAAAATGGTTCCAGCATCTTCTTAGGTCTTCCAATGAAAATTTTCAATCCAACACTTTGTGAAGTTTACAACACAAAGGCAAAATAAGGCCACTACACATAAAGACATTTTCATCTAGTGCTTTTTTTTACAAAATATTATTATTCAGGGTCTTTTGCATAGATTAGTTTGTGGATGTTGGTTTGATAAAATAATTGGCTGCTTCCCAGTCATAAATGCTGTTTGAAAGTCTTATCACATGTCAATTGCCCAAAACTTTGTCCATTTGCTCGCTTTAAAGCATCAGGGTGAGTGTCAGTCTGTCCTGAAGGCTAATCAATTTTCACTTGAGACTTTGGTCATCTAGGGTCCAAATTTCAGTCCCAAGTTCAATAAACTCTTATCGCAAATGAACCGCAGTGAGTCTGTTGCCATTGGAATTATATTTGAAACAATTCTTTTAGTCGCTGTTTTGGTGGTATGGGCTAAAGATGTTGGATCATGACAATATATCCTTTGTTTGCTCTTCTCTGCATGGAAACAGCAAGTCTCTCTAGATTGGATACATGGCTAAAGGAGACACCTAGCCTTGGTCCCAGCAATCTCTGCCCTAAACAGGTTCCACTGTGTTGTCACAGAATGTGTCTGTCTATTTCCCTTCTCATTTCTAAATATTTATGAATTTGTACCATGAAAACTTGATTAACTCATCTGCCAGGAGGTTATGGTTTTGTCATAGTTTGTCTATCTGTCTGTTCATTACATAGATAACTCAAAAACGTATGCTTGGATTTTGACGAAATTTTAAGGAAGTGTCGGACCTGGGATAAGGACCAAATTTTAATTTTTGAGGATGATCCATATGAACTACTAGGTTTTGGATATTTTCTTCTGTAATGAAACCTTCATAGTGCTAGTTAGGGTTAACCCAGTTACTACATTTGGTAATGATATTTTTATGAATGTGACTAGCATGGAAATCATTGTGACGAAAACCCCTGTTGTTTGAATAATAATACTGGCTTGGTGGAGGTGCTTCTAGTTCTTGTGAATTTCATTGTTTTCAAAGTGTGATTGAATAAAATTGTGTTTTTTGTAGCTCATCACTGCCTCAGCTGGCTGGACAAAATATAAGACAGAGTGTTATTGGACCAACACATTTTGCATTCTTGCTTGAAGTAAGTTATTTTTAAAGCTGTCTCCCTTTGCCTTGTCTTATATCTACCTTTAATAGAAAGTTAAAGCTTAAACTATTTATAGCCTTCTCCAAAAAACCTTAGCCTATTGCTGTGGCACATTTTTGTCTGTTTTGCTTATTACAGTTCCACTCCACATTCATTAGTTGTGTAATTATTTGTAGTAGTAGTTCTTGTTGTGTTCCTTTGGTCTGGTTATTTTGCTGTTACCATTTACTATCCTCAGTCCCTTTAAATGTACATCTATTACATACTGTATATTAAAAACTACAACACAAAGCAAACAGTTACCATTTTGAGTCTTTAGAGAGAAATTTGTTAAAGCATGTTTTAGTGTGTAGATGCCCAGAGTGATTTTATTTGTGTATCAAGTAAAATGTACATCGAGTGTCGCTTGTCACCATGTCTTAAAAGTGGAGTCTTTGTCATACTAACCTTATTTCAATCATAGGATGGCCGAATTTGCAGAGTTCCTTTTAATGTGAATGCTGACAAGGTTGATTTTACTAATAAGGAAACAAAGTAAGTGCTTATGAGTTTGTAGAACATGATGTATATTGTCAACACATCCACATTCACCAAACATTTCTGTGATTTCTTATTTTATAAAAGTTAGTTGATAATACGTTTAATACATCTAACAATTTGCATTATTTAAAGGTGTTCATATTACAATTAGCACTGTAATCATATGCTGATGGTGTAGGAAGCAAAAACACATTGTATAGCTTTGTTAGATTCGGTAACAGCCATTTGTCATAGACACAATTTCAGGCAGGTACTTGCCATCGCATGAAACTCTTCTGTGTCTAGTAAAAGTATCAGCACCCCCAGCATGCACAGTTGTCCTGATAAGAATTGTTTAATGTTACAAAGTTTTATAGTTGTACGAATGCTCCCTTCACAGCACAGACGAAATAATCAAGAAGGTTTTACTGTCTCCTTGTTACATCTACGCCATTATGTCAAATTACTAAGCACAAATGTGTGCTTTGTTACCAAGTAGCATTCAGCTTGTTCTTGTGGTGAATTTGTTGTGAAAGTAAGGATGTTGAAGTCAATAATTAGGCAAACACACCTGGGAATATTTTTGGCAAATGCTTTTAGCCAACTCCATCACTTTCTGTCCTTACTTGATTTACAGTTGATTTGAGTTTTTAAATCTACAGGGCAACATTTTTGTGTTTCTTACCTGACAATGATTTGCTCCTACCAGCTGACTTCAAAAGCAAGAAAAAATTTCAAAACACATTGCCAATAAAATCATTTTTACTTTTTATTTTGTCTGTTGTATAGTAATTATATTTTTGTGGGTTTTTTCATGTTTGTTAGTAGCATAGTAATGATACTACTTTTTGGCACAGTAAATTAATGATATGCATGAAGCATAATTTAATCAACTTGAACCTATCAGAGGATTATATAGTAAAATGCAGCAATGAGAGCCTTGGCATCAGAATAGAATGTATAAGTTCACTGTTAAAAATTCCAGCCACTTTTAACTCAGTTGGAGCCATTGTTGAAGAGGTTTGTTCCTTGACTAGTAAGTGGTTTTCTGAGCTACATTTCTACTATCCTTCTGTTGTCAAGCTCCTCCATAACATAAGTTCAGGTGCCCATTTTTTAGTTTACATGGCCTTAGGAAAGTTTACACTCATGAAGTGAGTGGCATGATGTAATTAGTTAAGTAGACATTTCTATCCTCCATCTAGCATTTTCAGAAATTGTATTTGCAGGGTAGCATGCTATTTTAACTATGTATGCATTTAACAATTTATTTTGGTGTTATTTGACTCCTTTAGTGAAGAGGAAACACCCACATCTGTTACCAGGACATCTGCTAATGTGCTTGTTCATGCATCTGGTCAGTATAATGTGATTTTCTTTGCCACTGCAATTTTAAATTGTTTTCTTCATTTATTACTGATGCCTATTAGTACCATTCTATGTTAGCCTCTTCCCTTTGGTATAAGAAACTCAGTTGTTCAGACTTTTTTTTAAGCAAAGGCTTCTTAATCATGGTAACTATTTAGGGTAGGATTTCTCATAAGGATTGTCAGATTAGAAACACCAGTGCTTTAAAGTAATGGCAGTACTAATTAGTTTTAGTGTAATTTGATCTCTTGTTTGACTGGGAAAGACCATCTAGTGCCACCATTTCTGCCACCTTCTTATGTCACTATTTTGGGTGTTGCTTACAGGTTGAGTACTCAAGATAACAGGTGCTACTGCATGAGAAAGGCATTACTTAATGCCGATTTCTTTCTTTTTCTTCCCTTTGATTGTTATGATGATTTTTTATCTCATTTGTTTTTTGTATCATATTAATGAGACCAAGTTATGTTATTCACTGCAAATATTGACCTATTTCGTGTCAAGTTTGGCCGTTTGCAAAAATTTTATTCATATGTCAAAAAATGCCCTTGTAGAAGTTTCAAGTAACAAATTGTTATGCAATACCTGTTGGATTACACCGCTTGTCGTTGTAGTTTGTATACTGTATGTTCGTTGTAATGTTTTAGGGACGAGTTCTTCAAGATCTGAACAACTTATGGCTGTTGCCAGTCAAGAATTAAGCAATATGTCCGGACAAGTGGGGTACGGAACAACTTTTTGTTAACTTGAGCCGTTTTCTCCATTGTTAAGGCAAAGAAATGCCAAAACTTTTTTTCCGTCTCTGTTGATTTTTTTGCTTTCAAAACTGAAGTTAACGAGTGTCCATATTTGTGTTCCGGCTATGTTTGTTTCTAGATGATTATGAGTTATGCCAGGTTTTAAGTAATTTCTTTTTGAGAAATTTCTTTCGATTTTTGAGAAATTTCCTGCGTGCTTCGCGCGCGTAATCTCCTTTATGAGATCGTTTTCTTATTCTCGTTGTGTT
>JANTCA010001228.1:5316-18073 GCA_024741275.1 Chironex yamaguchii
CCAGGGGCAACTTCCACAACGTTCACTATTACGAGTAGGCAAAGTGGATTCGAACAGGACAAATATTTGTAAGGTTAAATGGCATATGCTCTTGATATATTTAAAACCTTTTAACTCATAGAACGAAACTATTTCAGGAAACCGTTTAAGCAGCTCAGAAAAGCAGCTGCCTTATCTTTCCATTGTCAACTTCGATTCTTGTACAGCGGATAGCTCCACAGTAAACACCTCGTGGCGCTAACAAATTTCTAAATAACTGACAACGACCATAAAACCTTCATGCTAACAAAAATTAGAACGTTTGTTCCCTGTGGCAAACTAAATTAATTCCAATAACATAAGATAAGAATGGCCGAAAGTACAGCTACAATTACAAAATGATGGTATCGATTTCATTAACCTCAGCTACATAAAAGAACACAACAAAGCAAAGTATTACATAAAATCAACTATCATCGTTGACTGACAAGACCCCAAAATTGCCCTGCTTACAATGGGGATGGATAAACTTGAACCCGATGGAGTGCAATTCGTGTTCCTCTGTCCAAGCGATCGTCAAGAAAAGGAGGTCAGTAATAGCCTTCGCATCTTATCATAGGAAATAAACAGTAGTAAATCCAATAGAAATTCAAGATAGTCTACTTCACTGACTAAAAATGTCATCAAGAATGGGGATTTCACCTATTACAATACAAATTGTCTTAAAATCAACAAGTCTTTCCAAGCGTCCAAAGCTACGTTTGTGCATTGTTTTTTCCGATTAATTTGCAATGTACTAGTTTCAAATCAGCATACAAAGCGGCGCCAGTGATTGAAAGGGCCTTAATGATAACCATGCTGCGCTATATCATAATCCAGTTAATTGTTATAGAAAACGCAAATCCTGGGAAACAACAAAACTTAATACCAAATAACATCTGACTCACTATAATTATTGGGAATCCTTCTAACCTTCGACACTCTTGTGCTACAAATCATATATTTAGCTCTAGCACTAAATGTGATCTGTAAATAAGAAATTGTCTTCTCTGTATTTGGTCAAAGGAAAAGAAAGGCAGAAGAAGCGACACAGAACAAGTACCGCTTTATCTAACACGGGATCTGACATACAAAATAGTGCTCAATTGCTAGACCCACCTAATGGATCTACCCAGATAAGCCCCATTCTAAACTTTAAATGAGATTAAAAATGCCAAACGTAAGAATAAAACAATGGGCATTTTCAGGAGTATACAAATGAGGTTGGATTAGTGTGTTTAGGTATACTTGCGTTTGTCTCTGTTGCCAACATTCCGTCTCACGAGATAACTGAGTGTTCGCCCATTTAAGAAACAGGGACATGAATTTTTTTTTAAGGACGAAGACATACAAACTCTCTAAAACTTTGAAAGTAAAAATGCTGGAAAGGCAGGCTAATGTGTATATGAAGTTGCACCTCCAATAAACATTACAGAAATCCGATATATTCTAGTAATAAACTTACTTGAATGGAGGTGTAAATACAAAAAATTATCAAAGTAGAAGTTAAAACAGTTCTGCACCGAATAACAAATGTTTCAATCGAGTTTTTAGCAAACAAACATAGACCTGTTACTCAACAGAAGAAACATGTTGGAAACGCCCTTCATTCAAGACATTTCTTATTGTCTTTTTCACAAATATGTTGTAGAATGTTTAAAGCTATCCACTATCATTAGCAAGCAGGAATTTTTTTCTGCAACAAGATTCTACGAAAACAGGCAGATTGATAGAGGTAAGTGAGTCCGTCTGTCGGTCGGTAGGTAGGTTGGTAGGTAGGTAGGCAGGCAGGTAGATAGATAAAGTTCTGTTGTCTAAAAATACCGCATATATTACAAACGAGTTCTTATGGCCAAAGCGCTTCTAATACCATCAGAACTTTGTCGGAGGAATTTTCAAAGCGCCTACAAAACTAACCGGGCTCCTTGCTGCTTGTTTGCCTTTCCTGTTTGATCGTTTAGCATTTTTATGTAACTGAAATTTATAACAGCATCTAGTCTTAGCTAGCTTTGTTGTGACGTACATAGCCAAACTCCTATTCTAAGCCAAACCCATGAAAATCACGCGGCGGCGATAGCTACCTGATACAATACAAACATTACCTTATTAAGCTTAAAAGGTTGACTTTCATGAGAGAAATATTGAGCTTAAACCACACTCACTCAATGTAGGTTAACAAAGATTATTTTTGCTGAGAACAGCTAAGATGTTTAAGTCGCTAATACAGGTCTTTGCCTTGAACGATGTCGCGTTAGTATTACGATAATAGTACTTTTGTTGAATCAAAATCCCCGAAAACACACGCGAAATTAAAGAACTAAGGAAATTAAACTTGTAAACATAGTTACAGTTTTCCCATTAATCCAGTTAGACTGGATAATCCAACAATCCAGCGACTGGAGGTGATCATATTATTATGAGGCCAAATGTATTGTCTCGTTTTCAAGTTAACCTCTGGTGTCAGTGAGGACCAAACCACATAACGGCACATGAGCAAGATATTCAAGAGCACCAGGGGACAAACCTTTTGAAGTACCTTTCAATCTCGCGTGCTTACTTCACACAACCAGACAAGCTTAAGCGAATGTTAACCCTAGGATATTTTTTGGATGGAAAGGGTATAAAAGTATGCCGGTTACTAACCGTGTCGTTTCTCAAATTGTTGACATTTTATACCGCGTACGAACAAATATTAATGTAAATGCAAGCCTTCGTACTATGACACTGGCCTTTGCATGATCTATTACGTGAGTGAATAGATAATAATGCTATCAAGTTAAATATTAGTTACAATTTGACATAGTTGAATGTCAGCAATATTCGACCACCTGAGCCTCAAACCGGGATCCCATAACTCTAAACCCGACCGGTTTTCCGCAAAGATCAATAATCTAAGATTAATATTCTTCCAACCATTTTTATTCACGCGATCTAAATTGACATCTTGTGTGCTCAGTTGTCTCCTTGTTGGCGCATACACTCACAAGCGGTATGCTTTTGTTGCTACAAGATCATCAATAGCGATTATTTTTGCTCCAGATAAAAATCTACACGAAAGGATTGTTGTAATCGGCCACTTTAGTAAACTACTGTATTTGTAATCACACAGTATTCCAACCTCTGGCGGACCATTTCAAACATTAACTTATTCTAAACCCAGTCTGTTAAGTCTGAAGCCAATATCGCATCTTCCACTGCAGAAAAAACACCAACAAAATCCTTCATAAAATCCTTACAAATACGGTCGTTGTCCACCTAACCAGATTTGAAGGCGATTATAACGTCAATTTATCGTCGATCACAACAGGTCGCAACAGATCACATCAGTCTATACAGCCGCGGGTCAGGTTTATACTAACATGTCAACATTGTCATTATATAATATTCACATCTTCGTAGTCTGGAAAATATACATTTTGAGAATTTCTCGTCAACCTATACCTCAGTCGCGCTTCTTTACAAAAAACCTTGGCAGTTCTTCTATAGCGACGTTAACTGGCAGCGATACTTCCCCCCAAAAAACAGAGCACAAGTTATGACAGGTTCTTTTACAAATGACTTTAAATGCGAAGCTATGGCAACCTATCCTTCACTATTAAAAAACGCAAACTTCTGTTTAATTAAATTGAGATTGTACAGGATTTGAATAGAAGTTTTATTACTGATGCATAACCATCACGACAGGAGTTCTGGTATCGTAGATATTTAAAAGTGTCTTTACCGCTATGTTGAGAACTAATTTCTATCTTTGTTTTTGCTGTTATCCTCTAAAATACCCCAACTACACAAACCTGCAAGTAAGCAATTAATCTACGTTTTAAAATGAGCAATGAACAAAATACCTTATACAACACATCTCATAGCATTCGTACCTACATTATATGCATGTTGAATTGTACATAACGACCTTACAAATATGTAATACTTCCCTTAAGATGCAATTTGGCTTTGTATATAATAAATATAGCTGTTACCAAAAACGTAGGAAACTTACCAACTGTCACACCAATCAGACCAGAAATCTCGTAGGATGGCAGACGACAAAAACTAACAAAATAACAATTCGTCCAAACAATCACACTTAAACTATAGCAAAATTACTTACCACGTCCAACCACAACAAACTTTCCTCGTTGCGTCCTGACAACCGAATTAGATCCTACCATTATGCGATAAAAAGTTCTATACTTTTATAAATAATAGCAAGCAGGATCTCTCGATATTCTTTTTACTTACAGGACCATTTGTTTCCAGTTAACTACGGTTCAGCCAACGTGGAAACAAAAAAGGTGTTGACTTAACAGTAAATCTTACATCTTTGGTTTTCACCAATAAAAACGTGCTTTTGCAGTACAATGATTCCTCTCTGTATTGTGACGTTCATATACGTCAATAATACTTTCAGATAGCAAACAAGGAATTTTCAATGGGGGACTAAACAGCAATGACGTTGTTAACAAGTAACACGATAGAATTCATGTCCGGCTCTATATTGCAATAACTTCTTGGGCACAGTTGTGGAGCAAAACAAGTATTCCTTGTGATGATGGCATTTGAAGGTTTGCAAATGCGTTTTAACAGCGAATACGCAATTCTGTCAAGAAAAAGACTCTGCCCCAGATCTCTTTGCAGATATAGCGTAACTAGATTCCGCGCGGTAATTATAAACCACAAAGCAAGTATATGAAAACAGAGGTAAATTATTAATATTTGCGGCATTTTTGTCCCGACTTTATGAAAGTATGCACGCGCATCTTCCATGAATAAAATTTAACAGGATTATGTCAACTCAGACAATATAAACAGGTATGAAATTCGTCAGTCATAAACAATCGATAAAATAAACATAAATTGAGGAAAATGACGTACAACAATTTAAAAAGGGCAATACATGCAACAATAGAAGGTGGATATATTAGAGAGAAATTTGGACATTCAAAATCTAAATGACCAGTTTGCTCGCTAATCATTCAGATATGCGGAGGTTCAATTATTTGAAACCGCAACCTCATAATGTCACTGAATATCTGTTCCTGTGCCATTATGGTGTTACTCGATCACTCACGTTTCATGACATCACTGCGTTCCCTTCGCCTGTGTTTCCCATAACCATGAGCAACCAATTTTCCTGCTCATAATAGCACTTATAAATGTTTTGGCGCGAAAAAAACCCAAAAAGGACGAATGAGTTTTTTAGGTTTTATAGAGTTCTTTATCACCAGGGTAGTGTGTGGCACTTCTAAGGCAGTGTCTTACTTACGCTGCTGACTGGCTTAAAAAACAAAAGAAAATGTAATAGCTTCACGTTCTCTATCAATTTGTCGAGATATAAAAAATATATCCTCACCCAACTTTCCCTTCAAAAATAAATGGTAAGACGCAACCTTTACTGCAAACTATTTCAAACAAAAATTGTAAACCAACTTCACGATGGTTGGTTATATTCAAAAACAAGTTTATCTTCAGATGTTTAATAGTTCTTATTCTCATGCTCAAATTTTTCTAACACGAAATCTCCGTGACAAATACTGTTAAAGAGTTCGTTAAGTTTACGAAAGTTACGAAACTCACGTCGCGATTGATTGCTTTTAAGAAAAAAACAATTCAATGAATAAAACGAAAAAAACAGCCAGACTACTACTCCTTCGGAGAAGAAAACGCCCTGTCCACTTTTCATCTTCGATTGGAATCAAGTTTACAAGTATTATCAGGAAAATTAAAACTACACCAATGAATTAAGCAAGGGCAAGGGTATCACTTGCGAAAAGGTTTTAAATTGCTTAAGCTATTGTAATCTCAGGTCACTATGATGTTGTACTGCATAAGACGGATAATTCTAAAGAGGAAAGAAAGTGAACGAGAGTTTCGAAGACGCCAAGGTTTAGAAAAGGAAAAACATATGTGCTCTTTTTCAATGTACACATGCGCCAAAGCATTAAAATCCAAAACAAAAAGGGCGAGTCAGTAGATCAAACATTCTCTTCAGACCACTTCAATCACAACACGAAAAACAACCATGTCATCTGGGGTTGAGTGGTAAAATACCATCTAAGGGGCCGTTCAAAAATGACGTCACGTACCAAGGGGAAAGGGGTAGACAAATAGACAAGGGGGTCATTCCTTTTTTGTGACAATGCGTGACATAGGAGAAGGGGGGGGGTCAAAATACGTCAAACTTCGCGTGACGTCATTTTTGAACGGCCCCTAAGTGACAAAAGACAATGTTAAACCGAAGCCAGATGGGACAAACGTTGCTTTTCAACGTATTCAGTGATCAATAAACGCAATGTAAGAAAGTAGCCAAGATAAATAAAAAAATAAAAATGATCATTGAAAAACCTAATGACTAAATTAACACGTTAATAAATAGACAAGTAAATAGTTAAATAGGTAAACAGCCTTGGTTTAAGACAGATTGCCTTGCCCAAGCGACGTGTAAGATTGGAAAGGAATGAGCTACACCGAGATGAAGAGGGCAGCACAGAAAAGATCCAGATGGAGGGCCATGACAGTCGACATTCTTTGCAGAAGATGACACCAAAATGATGATGAAAACTTACTGTGCTCATTTCAAGTACACAATTATCATAACTATCAAATAAAGGATTCAAATTGCCTCTTCTCCTGAACTCTGAGAGAGCTTACACACATAAAAAATATCCTTAATGTACACACAGTGCAAAGAATGCCTTAAATATTAAACGAAATTGCTACAGATCACTCTGCTTTGCTTGATGCCAAATCGGTGATACGTATACACACTGCTTAAGGCTCGAAATCTTGACCAAAAAGCATTCCTTTTCTGTCACAAAAAAAGCATCTTCTACATATATTGTCTTGCCTGGGCGATGTCATGCTGGATACCATAAATTAAAACAGTCATGGTAGCACGTAAAAAGTGGGACCCAAACTCTCACTTAGCCGTCATAAAATCTCTCCTAATGTATGCAAGTTATACGAAATAGTAGTTCCACAGTCTGAATTGTGTTACATGTCTACTTCACGGGTTCTCCACAATGAATTCTATTTTTACTATATAACGAGCATCACCTCCAGCTGCTATTAACATTGCTCACAACACATTTCTTTTACCAACAAAACTCTTCCCAACAGCTAACATGGCTCTTCAATGAAATCCACAGTTGGCGGCATCAGTGTTTTTCAGGTAGTCAATCTATCAAACAAATTCAAAGTTCATATCGGAGCCCTGTGTTGACTGTCTAGGATTAGCGTGTGTCCAATAACTCGCTAGCTTCTTTACATTTCAATATATAGCAACATGGTGGTTCTACTCAATTAAAGCCAAGCAAATTCAACAGTGTAGACCAGACTAGAGCACATAGCAAATAGACCAAATCACTACAGAAATGAAGGTTTAAACAACTATAACAAGTCACAGAGAGTGGGGAGGGCGAGGTAACATAGCAAGTGATGAATGCAAGCGTTAGTTATGCCAAGACACATGAGAAACATGGCAAGGCAATCAAGCAAAGTTCATTACCACTGTTAAGGAAAAGATGGGTGTGTTGAATTTCAGGTCTGTTTGGAATGAGATGAGATGAGCTACAAAGGATTTGGTTTCAATGTACTGGGCTGAAGTGACATGAACTGGATTAATTGAAGGTAGCGAAATGCCACAGGCTGGTGTAGATCGATTAAAAAAAGCTATCACATGTCAACTCTTCCGGAGACAGGAAAATGACCCTTCGTCGGTTAAAATGCAGTGAGAAAAAAGAAGCAGCTAACTCATGGAAACAGATAACTGCAGTTTAAGCCTAAAACCATAACATGACTCTCAAATCTTGCAACGGTTGAGCTGCGCTCACTACTGCAGTTGGTCGGTGGGTCATTTTTTATTCTAAGTATATTGGTACAATAAATGTATTTCCCACAGTTAAAAGTTGTTCTTTGTACACACCTATTTACAGCAGGTTAATATGGCGTTACGAAATAATTGACATAACAACTCTGTGTTGTCTCAGAAAAATCTTACGTAAGTAAAGTTTGTATTTGAGAATTTGAAAACGTTCTTCCAAAAGAGAGTAAAATCTCAAAGCTACAACAATACATTGTTATTATCTAATGTAATCTCACATAAGCATGTATATGTATGTATTTATGGTTCTATTCTTCACTAAAACGTCTCTTTTTGTCTTGTGCGCGCGGCTACTTTCAGAGTTGGAATAACTGCTGCCAAGATGGAAGTTGAGAGAGAGGGGCTGTCCCTCCTCACAGCTCGTGTAAAATACGGATTCCGTAGCACAGATTTTTAATGTCATACTACTATGTAATTGCCACTTATTACCAATTACTAACACGTGATCATGAGCGTGGGGAGGCGTTTAGGAGGTCCGGATCCTAACGAAAACCGTATCTAGCTTAGTATCCGCGTAGCTTTCCATCAGTGTGTTCAAATTTATCAAGATTGTCTAGTTTAAGTACAATGACGGTGACAAACTACGGTAGGTATCGAAACTAACCTATGTACGAACCATTCACTTCAAAGGAATTAATTGGTCTGCCAATCCGAAAGGGTGTTCGGGGTTATTTTCGATCGTGTTAATTATTTAAATATATATACATAATATATATACATAAATTTCCCAGTTATGTAGCATATAAGCATTCACATGTCAGGTATTTTCTTGAAGTTTGAGTAATGAGGCGTACAGGGTCCATTAAATGTAGGTCATGGGGCTGATCATACCCTCCACGGCCATGCTGCCATTATCATATCTGTACAGTACATAGGCAGCAATCAAAACACCAACTCTGACTAGATGGCTGTTAAAAGTTCATGAGTCTATGCTCCAGAAAAAATCTATTTGATCCATAAAAAGGCTCAGTTGATTTTCAATTGCCAAAAATCTTCTCACGAGCTCTTTCCGCGCAACAAGAGCAAACACCTCGTCAAAGTCGACACCTTCTTCTTACGCAAATACATTTGTCACAAATCTGTCCTGAAATGTATAGATATTATTGTCTTTGGTACGTTTAATTTACAGTGCTCACTTTGAATCCATTAAATTCTTTCCAGGTGGCAATTTGTCGACCAGTTCCCAGGTCGGCATCTTTTTGATACTTCCATTTTTGTATCAGTACCCGCTCTTCATTCTTTGCCATGTTCACTTGACCATACTTCTTCAATCGAATTTAGTTCATCACTGTGCTGGAGCAAGAAATTGTACACTAATGCACCATGCCTTTCTGTTTCCCACCAGTTACCCACCATTGCACCCCATTTATCCGGTGGTCTCATTGGCCTCCTAAGTTTACATGTTTCTCAACTTGCAATCTGAAAACTTTCATCTGGAACATAAGATTCATCATTTAAGAGGCCAACGTCACTTTCACCACTTCCAAGCATTCCCATTTTCGGTCTCACTTTCATAACAATAATGGTCTCATAGAAACAGGCCACTAGAAAGTAAGTGCCTTGTCCCATAATCAACATTTCCATTTTGAATCTTCATTGACATTTATACTGGCTTTCACCAGTTTGCAACGTACAAAAATGTTTGATTTGGCCAAAAATTGCTGTTCATTGGGATTTTAAGCACGAAAAGTATTAAGTCTAATCGAAGCAGGCTCTCGTTACAAACCTAAATAAGTGTTGTAATAATCCATTAATAAAGAATGCATAAAAACGTGATGTATCAAAGGCATCTGTTATGTTAAAATTGCTTTCATGCATACTACGTACATAAATGTACAAACACATATATAATCTTCAAGTGAATGACTGATAGCTTTATATGGTCTACAACAGTCACAAATCTACACGAACAAAGACCACTTACACCTGGAGCGGTGGTCAGCTCTGGTCGTAGTACATCTTGTAAAGCAGGAATGAGAGCTATTTGGTTGCTGACCCATGAAAGTCGTTGTGTCAAACTATGCCCAAAATAATAAACATACAGTTGAACGAATAATGATCATAAATCAATGCATATTAACTTTCAATCAACATACATCAGAATCCAAGGATCAGTAGCAACAAGGAAGTGTACTGGAAGTGTTTAAACCTAATCTTTATGTCAACTGATAATGGCTCTGATCAACAATTTTATCTTTGATGTGAACTACAAACAATGCGGACCCACAACATGCTCTCGCAAAATTTTGATGCCCTTACAGAATGCATATGCAGGTCAAATAAACATACATGCAAGCAGCCCTCTAGGTATGCCACAAAAATATCCTTACCTGATGACCCAACTACCCAGTTGACAGACTACACTACTATATCAAATACAAGTCTTACAATTTTACCGCACCTTTAGAGACGAGAACGATCCCTAGGTGAAGAATACTTGACCTCCAGACCTGACTCATCCAACAGAATAGTAGGCCAGTTTCTATTTTTGTCTGTTCATGCACAACCGATATCGAACAAGTTTAGTCACAGTAATACCAACTCATAGATAGACTAATATGTTGTCGAAGTAGTATATCAGATATAAACCTTACAATTTAACCGCCCTTTGCAGATGAGAACGAATACTTAACTTCAAAACCTTATTCGTGTAACAGAATGGTAAACCAGTTTCTATTTTTGTCTGTACAGGCACAACCGATATCGAAGTTTCGTCAAAGAGCGAGTAATGCCAATCCCGCAGCAAGACACGTTGACTGACCAGTTGATAAAGTAGTATATCAAATATAAGACTTACAATTTAACCGCTCCTTTGCCGATGAGAACGATCCTTTGGAAATTACTTGACCTCAAGACCTTACTAGTGCAGCAGAATGGTAGACCAGTTTCTATTTTTGTCAGTACAGGCACAACCGATATCAAACAAGTTTCGTTACAGACCGAAAAGCGCCTATCCCGCAGCAAGACACGTTGACTAACCAGTTGATAAAGTAGTATATCAAATATAAGACTTACAATTTAACCGCTCCTCTGCAGATGAGAATGATCCTCAAGGCCTTACTCACGCGAGTAAGCCAGTTTCTATTTTCTATACATGCACAACAGATACCGAACAAATTTGGTCACAGAGTGAGAGACTAATGCCAACCTCACAGTCAGGCACATAGCAAATACGAAGATGTCATCACTTTCCATGCCAAGAGCTTATTTTGATGTCGTTGGGTCCCACAAAAAGGAAAACGTAACTACAGACAGAGCTTACAGATTTAATAACATAATTAAAGCCCTTGCTAGCGACGACTGGGTTGGTTTTCGTCTTCAATCCAGAGGTTAAGTTACGATTTTTCTGTTTTATTATTATTTCCATACAATCAAACCAGCGATAAACATGGATGTGTATGTATATGTGATAAACATTGGTATTTATAATTACGTTAATTAATAAGCTCATTGCCTTTATCGTCATGGTTTAGCGCATGCACATTGATACATTCATGTATTTAAATATATTAGTCATAAGTGGCGTTTTACCAAAATAGCCGCATTGTAAAGGAACTGAGAGGATTCGAACTCAACTTTTAGGCTCAAAAGTCAACATTGAAACCAACGTGCCGTTCCGTCACTGTGAGGTCGAATCTAGCAGCTGTACATTGTGTGTTTTTTCCTCTTTTTTCTGATTGTTGAAACATGGATGGCCGTTCCTGGCAGCAGCGAGACTGCTGATGCTCCTGTCACTTCCAAACCGGTACAAGGATTTAAGGGTCGAAATCGGTTGACAGCTGATGATCCATACAAGGGAACAGTTTGGGAAGAAGAAAACACTTTCTATTTTATGTGTGCTTACGAAGCTATTGCCATAAATCCAGCTTTTAACGAATCTTTATCTTCAGCTTATATTCAGCTGGCGTGAAACGATAAATCCTGGATGGGGGAATGTATGTGTAAAAAAGATCTCAATCATAAAAGATGCCCTCATCGAGGACAGCCCCGGTTCGAGGTGTAGGTGCCAGGACTCAGCATGCTGACACTCCTTCCTGTGTCTACGTCATAACTACTCACGTAGAGGGCAAGAAAAGCTCTTTGCAGCATGCAATTGTAATGACTGCTTTTCAAATTAATCTTGTACTTAGTTTTACCAACAGCTGCATGACACACATGTCCTCTGATAAAGTACACTAGGCTGGGTTATTAGTGGTACCCTTGTAACACCATACCTACAACAATGTCCCTTGTACATTCCCGATAACCACTCCTACCTATGCAAATAACTGTAATGTCAGATTAGAAACCCCAAATACTAAAGACTACATGGCCTTTGGACCTTAAACAAATGAGGATCCCGGCAATGCTGTATTTTTATGAGAAATGTTTGATTTTTTTCTGTATTGTCAGATAAAAAAACCAAGAGAAAGCGTTCTTGACAAAATAGGAGGATGGCCGGAAATGAGCAGGGCACTGGATCTTACAATGAAGACAGATGACGGAGACATAGTAACCAACGCCTTTGGGTAGGAAACGTGATGATGATGGTCGGCATCAGGGTGGTCGGGAAGCAGGGGCGCAACTGACCTTCTCGGCCAGGAGGGGCAAACAGCTCACAAGGGGTCCTACCAATACATATTTTTTCTTACAGTTATCTTGTCTGGAAGAATCAACTTTTGTATCGTTAAGAATAAGAACAAATAAGCTTATCGCCTTCTCTTTGAGCACGCAAAAGTTTAAAGATTCCCAGTTCGCTCTCCCTAAGCTATTGCGTAGGCACGTGCAGCTGTCCTCTGCCAAGACGCATTACCAGTTACCATGGATTGGGCAAGGCGGCGAGCACATAACAGTGAGATCATTCAAAGCCCGAAGCATACCCAG
>JANTCA010001228.1:18173-32882 GCA_024741275.1 Chironex yamaguchii
CATTACCAGTTACCATGGATTGGGCAAGGCGGCGAGCACATAACAGTGAGATCATTCAAAGCCCGAAGCATACCCAGACCAAGTCCTAATTTTGAGAAACGGTGAACCTCATCCTTGAAAGGAAAGCTGCAATACAGGAAAGCAAATGTCCAGGGTGACCAAAACAACAATTACTGAAATTAAATGCCAGTCAAACACGAGGCTGACAGGAGTGAAAACTCGGAGACTATGGGAGTGGAGGACGGGCAAGTGCACAACTCTGATTTGGAAACTATCCCACATTTATTACAGTTCTACTAAAACAACAATCTTCTAGAAGCCGTCTACTTTTTATGTTATGCGCTTTGGAGAAATGAGCCCTTTTGACTCCCTTAAGAACTTGAAGCCCACCATAACCTAGAGCGACAGTTAAAAAAGAGTTTAGCTCTGCTACAATATGTCACGATCTAAATGAATTAAATCCAAACATGATTAGAGATCAGTTTAGATTTTTTCCTGTCAGCTCATATTCCTAACACAGTGAATGGACATTATTCAAATGCAGTGTCTTTACAGATATAGCGTCCAATAGAATAAAAACAATAGTGATCTGTCTTGAATCTTATTTGTTTACATTTGATCCAGATGATTTTGTATTTGACAAGTAACAGAGCCTTCTGTCAAATTACTTGGGGCAAACGAGCAAAGCAAAAGCTAGACAGATGTCAAACATTTGAGACCCTTCTACGATTCAACAAAAATGAAGTCAACTTGCTCATATGTCACAAAAATGAAGTCAACTTGCTCATATGTCTCCTTGTAGTCAAACACAAAGAGCAGATTTGACTCTGCCTTCTTTTCTAAAACATTGGCATGTCCATATTCCTTTGTTGGCGATTAGTACAATATTTAACAAATGAAAAACAATTCCCTATGTCAGCCAGACAACATTACCAAAACAACAGAAAATAAAAGGACTTACCAGACGATGTTCCATCTTCGGAATATCTACGTCCCGTTGTATCACGCGGTGTATAATATGAGCTGCTTTGGTAGGTCCTACTCGATAGTCCTGATATATCATCATATTTTCGATCAGATGAATACGACGAACCAGATAATCCTTTACTGGATGAATAATCGTCTGACCTTAACGATCTTTTTGATGTGTATTTGGAGTACTTACCTCCATAGGAATCACTGAACACATCAGATTCATCGTAACCAGTACTTTCCTGTCTTGGTAATGAAGACTTATATCTCGACCGGCTGGAGTACGACTCACTGTAACTCGCTTTTCTCCCAGATGAAACTGAACTCGAAACATCATAATCGGATGTCCTGGATCCAGAATATTTTCCACTATCATAACGACTTGATTCGTAGGACGAAGAATCCAGCGATTTTGTTGATGTTACCTTGTCTTTCTCGTACGAGTCTTTTCGATAAGATTTATAGCCCGGCGAAGGAGACGATAGTTCCCTCCCTGATTCCCTACTCATACTCCTGTACGACGAACTTGTCGTTGATAAATCCCTACTTGTTGACGAATAATTTCTTGAACTGGTCAAACGACTCCCATACGTATCATCGTCACCATAATCAAAGCTTTTTCTGCTGTAACTCGCACCATACGATGTTAAGGTGGAATATCTAGGGACCGATGGCGAATCATATGTTGCCCTATATGAGAACGTTCTATCAGGCGAAGCAGCACGTGTTCTCGTTGGTGAACGATAGCTTGAAGAATCGTAACTTGGAGATGAAGGGGTCCTGTAAGAGGAACTCCTAGACCCAGAGTAATATCGACTGCTATAAGACATATCTTCTGTGTTTTCGGGCAACCTTTGCTCACTTATAAGTTCCTCTGTGTCTTGTAAATACGATGAATCGTTTTTTAAACTCTTGGATTCGTTGCTCAAACACTCTGATTCCTCTGCTGACTTTGAGTTGTCTGTCGGTAATTCCTGACTCTGTCTTTTGATCCAAATATCGGAGTTCGATGAATCTAAAGCTTGACTTAATTGACCCCCATTGCAACTGGGGCCAATGTTTATAGGATCGACCTTGTTATTGTGATTATGATCAAATACAGTCCCATTTACTTTCAACGATAAGACTTTTGTTTCCAAGCCATCGTTGCGATGATACAGGGTAGTTTGCTTAATTGGCTCTTGTCTCGTTTGAAGTGATGACCCTTTATCACTTGGATGGCCTTCCTTTACAAAATCGTCGGTGATAAATTTGCCTGAATCTTGACCGTTCAAAGCCTGACGTGCAGGTTGCTGGTTCGGTTTTAAAAGCTCACGGTCGCAACTTACAGTCTCCTCACGACGTCGCTGGTCTCCATTCTGAGCAAGCAACTCATTGTCGACATCTCTGCTTTGTCTCCGAGAATTCTGCTGTTCCTCCTGTCCTGATAAAGACGAAGTAGAAGAATTGTCCCCTGATTTTAACTTGAGACTGTTGCTTCGTTTAACAAAGTCGTTTTGCCAAGGCGTTCTGCTTAACAAGCTAACGACCGGCTTAAATTTAAATTTATCAACAGATCCTTGTGAGACAACAGCCTTCCTATTTTTTAAAGAGAGTTTTTCCTCGTCAGATGTGGAAGCAGATGAAGGTAGCCACCGTCTTAAAACTGGTTTATCCGCTGACAAATCAGAAGCAATACCGTCCTCAAAACTCGACGATCGGGGCTTGGTATCTTTGATACGACCATTAGACCTAAAACTTTGCGAGCTCAGCTGTTTGGAGTTAGTCTTAAGTAAGTTGTCAGATCCAACAGAATGTGAGGCCCTTAGGTTAGTTTTTGTCCAGTTATCAGCAGTTGAACTCACCCATTTGTTGTACGAGCCATTCTTAGTGGAAACCGAGGTGCTCTTCTTAGCACCGTCCGCGTGTAAAGGTGTCGGGCCCCGGTCAACCGTTCTACTAGCAGTATAACTGACACCAAACGGAGAGTTAGTTGAGGATTCAAGTAAGGACATCTACAATTGAAAGAAAACAAGGTAAAGAATAAAGCTTAATGAGATCATAGCAAGATATTAAAATTCTTTTGTATTTGGCCGAAAGCAGAACTAATCTTTTCTTGCTTGACGATAATCTAGCTGAAACATTGTACCCCCGAGAACAGTACTGTTCTCTCATGTTAAGTCAGTAGAAGACAAAAAAAACGCTGCACCAGTCAAACTGAAGTTTCAAATCAGTCTAATCATGTTGAAGCTGCAGACTAAAAACAGAGAACACAGGCTGCAAACATAAGCAGGGTAACATCCTCTGTACTCACCATGTGAAGTTGAACTGACTGCTACACATCCAGAAGACAAACTGATTAATTGTGAGGTAGTTAACTCCACCTGAATCAGGTGCTTGCTAAATGTAATTCAATCCAAAGACCGGGTCATGTCCTAACCTTTCCTATGTTTAATAGTAAACTAGCTTCATAACAAGACTCGGTGAACGTACAATTTGCAACGTACTGTATTGTCGTCTCTGACACATCCTCCAGTATCGATCAACAAAAATCACATCACGCATCTGTGTCATCTATTTCCCGTAGGAAACTCTCGCCGTGCAGGAAAATTCAAACATAAGACTCATCAGGGGAGTATCAATCCATTTGATATGATTGCTGCCTAGCCGTGATAGACTCATCCATCACCCAGACACAGCAATGTAAAATAGCTTGACATTTCAACAAATTTTTAAGTCCAACACTCGATTAAAGAACGATCACGACCAAGCATTTTTACATCGACAATAAATACAATTAATTGCCTGATTGTTACGAAGTATAAAGTCCTCTAGGTGACTACATCATGAAAGTTTTTCTCGTTGTCATATTCCGATTTGTTAATAAACAGTTTGGCAGCTTGTACCTGTCACTACAACTATTCATTTTCTTTGGCTTGTACGAAAACACCTTGTCGATCAATAGATGGTTCGTTTTTCTTCAGTCACGTGTACAATTAACACCTGCACATCACACTACAATGTAGACAATTTTCTTCTCTCAATTTTAAATTTTACCGGTAGGACAATATTTAGTTGCTGGGTGTATGAAGGAGAGTAAATCCAAAGGAATTATCTTAACTGTTCCCACTAAGCGGGCAGCAGAATTTAAATCAGTGTAGTTTCCCAGGCGAGCAAAAAATTTGGGAGATACCGTTCAAATTTAGGCGGAAATATATAACCATGTTAACTGCCGTGATGTTGACGCCATCAACAAAAATAATGGACCCGTGTTAAAGATTGAACCATGTTATGTTCAGTCACTTGAGACGGAGCGGTGTCTTTACAGATCGTTTTTAATTTCCTGGGGTATATATGACAGCTTTTAAGTGCTGACGGAAGTGTATGTCTTTTCCCTATTGTTGTGCGTTGCAACCATTCTGCGAATCACGCTTCGGCAAAAGCGAAAAAGGGAAGTCAAATGAAACAATCAGTTCCTCCGTTGTTCCAGGAAACTAATTTGTTTTTAATACTGAAATATTAGATCAAAAGCCCCAGGTGATAATACCACAGAACAGTTAGTTAAGATTTCATATCATTTGGTACTACCAAACAAGAGCCAGGCGCAAGATCAAAGGCATCTAGCCCGTAGTTCCAACGCACCCTACCCCGCAAAAAATCAAAGTGATGGGGTCACTGCTAAGCAGGGGCGGCACAGGAAAAATCAACGGCAAATTGAAAATTGATTGGAATCGTACATAGATTGGAGTAACGAGGTTTCTATTAAAAAGCAACTATAACTGTTGAAAAGGGCAACGTTTTGGGGAGGCAACGGGGCATGTATTGCGGTGTGTCTTCTTCGATGTTTGTGTGGATACTTACGATTACTCATGTGAACGATTTAATAACGAAGCAATAAAATCACTTGTTTACATCTTACGAACTTGAACTTTAGTGACGAGCCTCCGATTGCGATAGAGAACCTTGTAAATAGAAAATTCAAGAGAGTGTCGTTTTCCTCACTAGAAGATAATTACACTTTTGAATCTAATCGACTCGAATCCAATACGCCTTTGGTTCAATGAAGAGTAAATCCAATCAGGCATCAAAGGCTTCCAGGCTTAATCCGATAAGGTAACTACAGCCTTAGACTAACAAGGCGTTTCTGATCAATTTATATCCTTTCCTAACTACCTGTAATTGATGATCATGAAGCTTCGGGCCCTCCAATCTCAACGTTCATACTTTACAAATTCACCGAAATCGCCAAATTCCGTTTTGCCTTTCGCCAAAGCCTACCCTCGTGAGACCGCGACATACTTAGATTTAACACGAGAATAAGAAGAGCTCTTAGTAGTTGAACCTGAGTTTCACAACCCCAAACCTGAGCCATTTTACCCAAGCTGAGCGAGCCACCAAAAACTTTCAAAATACTTTTAGTCATTTAACCATGGTTGCTTCATTGGTTCTGTTTTCAAGTACAAGGTATACATTATTCGCTGTCGGCACCAGACTACTATTTTCGCGTGGACTCTTCCTATTATGCTTTGTGTGGATCGATTTGGATACGCCCCTGTTTTATAAAGACAGCTTTATGAATACACGAGGTAGAGTTTGCCTCAAGTTTAAGAACGAAGACCAAACTAAGACTAGCCTTTTAAGCTCGAGAAAGATAATTAAAATGAAAAACCATCTGACTGAGAAAACTGATAAAACAAGTATATGGAGGCACACTGAGGGGCCGAGGGGCAAAAAAGGGAAAATTTGAGACCATTTAATTTCCACAAAAATTTGCGTCCATGATTTTGATAACGGACCACCCCTTCTCCTACCAAAACCTCGCATAAATTAAGACACTGATTCAAAACAAATCAGAGTCAAGAGGTTGCTATTCAACAAATGAAAATACGATTGGTAACCATCATTTATGAGACAGAAATGATGCATTTTGTAGATGGAAAATTCCCGAGTAATTCGTTATCTTCACCAACGTTGCAAAAATCATGTTTCCTATCCAATGCTTTTTCCATAGCCCATATAAAAACGTGCAAAAATTGGTTTCATCCTGTGAGCTATGGTCTGATATAAAATAAACAAAAATTAGTTCGTTTGTTATGGTGGTCTGCAGTTTGTTTGTTTGTTTGTTTACATTTAAAAAGTCTCAAACACAACAAAATCTCCTCTAGAGACAATAACAAACACAGTCATGGACCTGTATGAGTTTGGCTTTGATGTCATGTTTTAGTCACATTTTCAAGCCTATTACCGGCTAAGATCAACAATATCGACAACAAACAAAATTGTTCTCATTTTGAGAACTGTCAAGAACATAGAATACATGTTCTCTTTTCATTGGCAGATAGGTGTTTATATCTACCATGCAACTCGGAATTATATTTCTGAGTAAGGGTTAACTTATTCGATTATCAAAAGATACATACACGTCTCTGTGGCTTCGCATGAATGGGGTTAATCACAATTGCCAAGGACAAATACACATGTTGTACCGTTTTAATTAGACAGAAAATCAACTAAAACTCACATGCAGCCCTCGCATCTCATGGATTACCATGATCTCCAATATCATCATCACCATCATCATCGCCATCATCAACAACAACAACAGCAACAACAACACATCATCATCATCATCATCATCATCATTATCATCATCATCAATAACAACAACAACATCATCATCATCATCATCATCATCACCATCATCATCATTATCAACAACACATCATCATCATTATTATTATCATTATTATCGCCACCACTATCACCATTATTGAAGATTCCAATCTTCAGAGGTTTCTGACTTCCAGACAGGCGTGTCGATGCCACAATGAGAACGTAAATCTTTACTGACGAAATGGTCTCCTTATGCTTTTCACAAGACGTAATCGATGGCTTTTCAAATGGTGACAATACCATTTTAAAAGCTACATACTAATTCATTGAACTTAGATACTCTACAGAGTTTACTTTTGGTAAAGTATATTATAAATAAACTATACCCACAGCAAACATACGGAAACAAAATTTTCTTCTTAATGCATTAACAAAATACTAAATCAAGCAATACCTATACTCTAACCTTAAATGGAAATGCACAAACGAAATCATCGCAAATATGGTACTAAGCCCCATTGTAATGAATATTGCCAAAAAGGTTATAAGAGGGACAAGGATACTGCTCTAGGTCCTACAACTTAAAAACATAGCTTTTTCTTAGTCAAATCTTGCAGGTTAAAAGCCCCAAAAGATATGTTTATAAATTCCAAACGTAAAACAATTCTAAGCCGAAAGATGAATAAAATTTGTCTTGTGTCTGCTTACTTCCCTCATTACTACAGTAAATCTAGTCACCGACACATCCCTGTAAAACCATGACAACGAACACAATGGCAATTTAACATGCCTTATATTACACCATTGCATTCGTCACATAAATCACTTACACAAACAGAAGTGATAGCGTTGTACGACACAACGTTGCAAATATGCACCTCATCAGTGGCGGCCTGTCAGGCGGGGGCAGGGGGTCGACGAGCCCAGCAGATGTTTTAAGGGGCTCCAAAATTACGAAGGGGCGCCAAAAACTAGAAGGAGTTCGGTTGCACTGTACTAGCCTACTATCATCCAGCACAATGTGCCTGTTTAAGGTTTCCAGGGGTGTCGTTTTCAAGTCACACAAGGGCGCTTTCATTGAGAATAGGCATTTGCATCCTTTAACTCAAGTATCTTTCCTCAACTCCTGCAAAACTACAAGATAATCTCATGATCTTCAAAAGGCTCATGAATGTTTTTGCTAGATATACAAGCTGGTACAGATGAGTTGAATAGCTATTTAACTCTCCCAAGACATTCAACAAGCTTCGTCTGGTCTTCCACGATGACGCATATATTAATGACGATGATGATAATGATCATCATCATGATTCTGATAAGGATGATGATGTTCATGACGATAATAATTCTGATGAGTATGATGTTCATGACGATAACGATGCTGCTGCTAGTGGTGATGCCTATGCCTAAGCTGGCAATTCCTTAGACGATGATGGTGCATAAAACAGAGCGGCGAGGGTCGTAGGTGCTACAAAAAAAGGTGATAGGTAGGGTTGTAGATGAAACAGCAAATGGGAAACAGATAAGAACAAGGCCTCTTTCTATCATTCATGCATTTGCTATTATCTGTTGCCCAGATGTCAAGTTGATAGATGCATACCCAACTCTGAATTAGGTGTATTCCATTGCTATGACCGTCCCTGTTAGCTCCAATACCGCAGAAAGGTCGTTTATAGCACTGAAGAGGATACAAATGTGGATAAGATCAAGCATGACCCAAGGTAGGGCAGCATCCCTGCTCGCAATGACCATCGAAAAAAATATTGCTGCCACTTGATTTAGAACATTTTATTGAATTGTTCGCAAAAACCTCGAATGAACTTTCAAAGGCTCTTTTCCAACATTTTAGTTAAAATCTGTCACATTCGTTAACTTTTCGTAGTTGCTTTCAGTAACTCTTACAAGACAATCTTAATGAATACAAAAAAGAGAAGTTTGATGGTGAAGCTGTTATTGACAATTTTTCCAAAAGATGTCACTTTTGAATGTTACAAAAGAAGCATGCTCCATAAAATTAAGGAAACATTTATGCCAATTATTGACCTCTCTGAATTTGTTACAGACAAAGATAAAACAAGCTTAATAAGAATAGCTGGACTTTTATAAGTAATTAAACTTATGACCTATAATGCTACATATTGTTATCTATTATCCGGTTTAATTGTGCTTAAGAATTAAATGCATTTTTACAGTGATTACTTCGTTTTCAATGGCATGTTGTACAGGAGATGCAAACTTGGCCTTCAAGATGTCATAAGCCTAACTCATAGAACATACCTATTATCGTGGAAGCCAGATATGATAAGTCAATTTCTTTCCACTTTCATTTTAATGTCTTGTTTAGCAAATTGTGCCCACGTGGACATCAGTTTTTGTATCTCCAACACTGTTAAAATTTAAAAGAAAATTGCCAGGCTGTTAATCTCCTCATAAGCTTGAAAATTATGTTTTGCTAAAGGGACGCCATTTCTCTGCCGGCCCCTCCTGATGAAAAAGTCAAGGCCGCTACTCCACCACATGCAAACAAAAGCATCTCAGTTCGTTCGTTTGTTTGTCTCAGGCAAACTGTGGCTTCATGTTTAAGGTTCTTCTTGCTATGCCGCCTTGATCTGACTACAAGTTGTCTTATATAATATTACTTACACAGCGGTATACGACAGTTTCCAGAGTAAACACAGAGGTATACATAAAATGTAGAGGGCGTCAAGATTCGTTTAAATTGGCGACAAAATAACTGTCGCTAGCTGAATAGCTAAAGGGGTGAAGTCTTGTAAATAGACCACATTTGACTGAATATAAAAAGTCATAGTCTTCATCCATGTTCCCTGTTTGAACTCGGTTAATGTTTCATCAATTTAACATGATACGTTCATAGGTGAAGAAGTCTCTTAAGCACTTTGTCTTAAGGCGGGCAGGCAATGGACGAAGAATTGCCTTCCAATAACGTTTTTCGTCTCTCTTAAAGCATTCGGTACTCACAGGTTCAAAAAGCCACTAGAGGGTGGAAGCTACCAGAAGATAATAACATTGGTTATAATGAGCAGGATAACAATGGACATTGATTAAAATTATTTGAGATTATATTAAAGAGGAAAACAATAAAGTGGAGGCCAATTCCAGTTTTGAGAAGTACAAAGAAAAATACCGTTGCTATACAGTCGACCAAAAGGCAGGTCTTTCATGAATACATCCTACTTGTAAGAATACGGCATGGAGAAATGAGCTCTGACGACAAGCCCAAGTGAATTACTGGTAATAGCAAAGAGGAAAATTGAGCGGCTCATGCTGGAATCAAGCTGCAGGACAGAAGAACTGCAAGCAGACACATGGTACTGATATCAGTGCTGCCATTAAGACTTGTGCAGGACATGTGGCCAGACAGCATGATGACAGATGGATCATTAGGACAACAGAATGGACACCTCGAGAGTACAGAAGACCAAAAGGAAAGAAGAAAGAAGATAGAGGCACGACCTGGTACATTACCTGGGTCCAATTGGCAGCAGATAGCTCAAAACAGACATAGACAGTTTATGTTCAAAGAGAGCTTCCTCAATGAGAGAAATCAACCTTTAATTGATTGATTGATTGATTGACAGTCTTTTACGGCATTTTGGAAGTTTTATTGTACATGAACAATCTATTTGTGGTACAAAACTCGAAAATCGTCTCTATTAGTACTGTTCCTTAACCGTTTCCTTGTATTATTCACCAAGATCATATAGTATGATAAAATGAATCAGACAGGAGGTTCATACTTTCCCAAGAGGTAAAAAAAACCAAAACAAAACAAAGTCTAGAGGTATGAAATCTCAGAGAGCAAGAAGAATAGAGTTTGGCAAAATGAGAAGTGATAATTTCCTTTTGAGTTAAAGTATGTTGCATAGCACTTACGAAAACGGCAAAACCATGGTGTGAAGAAACGAGGACATTGTTAAAACGGATTACCAAAACCATAAGAAAGGTCCTTCTTCTTTGACTTGTCTTTATCGTAAATAAGGGGACTGCGACTGTTTCATGAGTAATACAGACCCTTCTGTTCTTATCGTCTTCTAGATAAGTACGGTAATAAAAAATGTATTTTTCCTGGTGATATCAAGTAACAGCCAAAAAATTGTTTGCTTCAAATATGACTTAATTAGCCTTGATACATGCTACTTCTAACATTCCGATCAAGGTATAACGCCTTACTCTCTGTTGGAATTTTCCCTAACATCTTCATAACACACATGCACTTCAAGTTATCTTATCTATAAATGAGAAGTACTTACTGGCCAAAGGTGTTGCTATTGTTCATTATTCAAGCAAATAGATACAGCAAAATTAGTAGCAAGCGAAGAAAAATCAAAGCAAACAAAAAGCAACACGACTTGAATGAATTATAATAGGAAACTGAAAAAGTGGGGGAAAAAATTGTCAAAAGTGAAATGCAATCGTCCTACGGACTCGATAAGAATTCAAATCCTTCTCCTGACTCTAGACCTGTACTAGAAGTGAAAGCTTCATTGGTAGACCTGTTATAATTTCCTCTGCACGATGATTTGTATGTCCACTGCGATTTTGGACAATAGAAATGTGAGATACTTTCATGAAAGGAAACTTCCTACAAGCTAAAACTAAATGTTGTGTGTAATGAGAAAGATGCGACGTCTATCCAAAGAGGATTTAGATATTTGAGTGGCAAACTGGAAAAGAACCAAAAATTTTGATGGGATATGATTTCGTATTTTAGCTAAAACAAAACCTTTTGGTGCAAAATTTAGAGTTGTCAAACCCTCAAAAATATTTGGTGTTTTAACTGTTTATGCCGGGCTTTATAAAAACTGCTGTTTAGTGCATCAATAACTAGTATTGTGTACTTTACTTGTTTAATATTTCTAAGTTATTGAAATTATTGCCCACGAAATTAACTTGCTTCGAGGTACTTTGCCATTTCTTCATAGATACCATCAATCTGTTATCATATCGCAGAATTATGATTGCTGTTCTCAAAGTGATGTAATAAAATTTTTATGATGACAAGTGCGAATAAGCCTCAGATACTTGGTACTACTGGACGAAAATGTCTCCAATAGAAGTTTTGAAATTATTTTAACTCGATTATTCTAACCTTTGATAAAGAACAAACTTGAGAGAACAAATCGACTACGCACCAGTAACAAAGCGACAGCAAGTTTAGCCGTTACCGTGTAAACGTAACGATCCGGTCCAGTGTAAACGCATGCACGAATGGCACGTATCACAAAACTCACAAGTCAATGTATTCCAACATGAGGAAACCACAGCTGGCTCCCCTTGATCCCATCCGTAATAACAGACATTTT
This sequence comes from Chironex yamaguchii, assembly GCA_024741275.1. Taxonomy (NCBI): domain Eukaryota; kingdom Metazoa; phylum Cnidaria; class Cubozoa; order Chirodropida; family Chirodropidae; genus Chironex; species Chironex yamaguchii. The sequence goes on from JANTCA010001228.1 coordinate 30,062, forward strand.
CTTTTGTATCTAAACAAAACTACGTCATAATTACCGCGCATATTCTCTCAGTGACACTTGTCTTACTTTCTTTGTCAGGTCAGCGTTTTCCACCTCCAATTTGCATACCCTTAAGTTGCATCATTTGCATGCCCTACAAATTTGACTTTAAAGTGACTTTTGCTTCTGTGTTTTTTCCCATGTTTTCTTTTGTCAAGGCTTAGATAGTCCATTTCTTCCCAATCTTCCCTGAACAGCTAATCACGAAAGGTGTTATCTTTATTGTGCCTCGCCTGAACTTAACATGACAACGAGGTGTAAACTGTTTCAGTATGAAGTGAAAATATACACAACAGGTGTCGTTTACCATGTCTGCTAATAAGTGTCCGCTATGAAAACGTGAGATCTTAATCAACCCTTTTATTTAAAGAGTGCACTCTGTCATATCTGTTCAGACAGAGAATATACCGAAAACTGACAAAAAAGACTGATTTCCTTTTTGGTTAATTAGAGCGTGGTAACGCATTTTAGATAGTCGTTAGAAGATGTGTTTACTACAGTATATCCATCACCTCAAAAAACACAACTCCCCCTCTCTCCGCCCCCAAACATTAAAGAATTAAATATCACTCTTTCACCAAGCAAGACAAAGAAGACTGCAAGAAATCGTACTCAAAATGTCGAATGATTCGCATTCTTCCACGCAGACAAATTTACAATTGATAAGCAGGAGAAAACGTCCTGGATTGCAAGGGAGGGTCTTCTTGTACTTTAAGTCTTGGGCGCTTTCTAGTGAATCTGCACTTGTTAATATTGGTAAAAACAGACCTAACACATAACGTGTTCTTTCTAGTTCTCCGAAATTTTTGAGAATACAGAAAAATCTTATGGTTCTTGGATAATTCACACGTCCGTCGCCTTTGATGCACTTTAAGTTATGTTACGGTTCGTTTTCAACCTGCTATCAGTTGTAGGATCTCTCCACACTCGCTTCAATATCATCTCTGTCAGTTTGAAAAATTGATAATAAAAATGTCATTTATCGAAGCGATAGCCACGTCAACTTTTGACATCTACATTTGATAAGCAGAAACGTATTAACATGTATCTTAATTATGAGTGGAGCATTGCCAAAATAGTTACAATGAAGTGGGCGCCGAGAAAGTGTAACCCTCAGACTCAAAAGCACAGACTCCAACCAGTATGGCATTCAAACACAAGTGTTTGTCGTATAGGACATTTCAAGTCCTTGGTTTCATGACCCGAACACCCAAGGTGGGAAAGGGAGAAATAATACATAGAATGTATTGATATGTACTATGAAAGAAAACGTACGTCTTCACATCACGGATGCTATTTCTACCAAGCGTTACAGACAAACGCTACTTAATATGAGTGCATGTGTTTTCTGCACACACTGATGCAATCACGCCATCGACATAGGCAAAGCGACGTAACATAAAAGATTTTTCACAACTTTTGAGACCACAAGGTAATTGGAGAATTAAATTTTATGTGTGAGAGATACAGCAACACCAACGGCTACCCACCTTACACCAATTGATTGTTCCAATTTCTGCGCTGAAAAGGTCAAAATTCCAATATGAGTGTATTCCAGGTAAATTATGCTGTATGTGCTGTAAACTACGCTCTCTTTGTCCTGATTATTAGTCAGGGAAACTTAGCATTTGCAACGAACGTGATGATGTAAACTTAACCTAAATTACAAAGAGGACTTAACACTCTCCTTGCTTTGTCAGTTAACCTTACTCTCAGTTAGTGCTTTGATCTTTGTATGCCGTGGTTTATTTTCTGTGCTGGATAAAACCTACTAAGCTTCAAATTCCTGTCACTCACACAGTCTTTGTATGATATCAGTAATTCTAACCAGAATATAAGTGTTATTTCTTGAAAATATATTGAAAGTTGATAGGCATACCCAGCATGGTTTGGAAGATTTTGCTACCTTGTCTTCCAATTCAAACATAGAGTTACGGGGTAGAAGAGACATGATTTAACACTGCATTTCTTGAAAATACACGCCATATTATGAGCATTATAGTACTACTTCATACCAACTCTGATTTTAACTGTCAGTGAGGATTCCAAACTAGTTACCTTGCCTCAGTTATTGGCTTTTGGGGGAGTGATAATGAAATGGCTAAGCGAGAGAGGAAGCGCTGCACTCAAAGGGCTCCTATTTTTCCCTCTTTATTGTCATTTTTGAATGGTGGAGATCTGGGAGATTAAAAAAGTTATTTTAACTAACATATGGAGCACTGAGAAGTTGGCAAGGATTAACAGGTGGGGAGGTTTACATCCTTGAAAATCGGTTAAAATAAATTACAAATGGTCCCTAACACCGATCATAAAGTGATAAACGGCATAATCGTGCCACTCGTGCCATCTGAAACAGTAACAAGGATTCATCCTCCTGGTGACGACTGAAGCGAGTGTAAAAGTATTAATTCGTACAGCAAATCCAACACAGATGGAGTACTCGCATAGCTCACAATAATAATGGAAACAAGCACCTGTCAATTGACCACCATTTTACTTTTCGAAGCTTGAAATGCCCCCTTAATATTCCCCTGTAACTATATTGGGTCATACACAAATCTGAAATTTGCCCCACCCCCTCAACGAAAAACCCCACCAGCCGCAACTGCCATTGATCCTGATGGGCCCTTCCAATGATGACATGACATATTCCATTTCATTAATGCCAATTGGTTCTCCTCATGATGGGATGATGGACTGCACTCACAAAACAATCGAATTTCCACTCAACCAAAAGCATTGTGGTAAAATTGTAGCGTCACTAACAAGTTCACACTCAACC
>JANTCA010001229.1:0-12146 GCA_024741275.1 Chironex yamaguchii
GTGACGTGAGTGAACCAAATGTAAGGATGCGACGTGCAGCTGCATTAGACACGGAGTGGAAAAAGCACCTTTTGCTAAATTCACATTGAGTCAAGGAGGGGAGAATGTTGGTTTTTCACGGAAGCCTTCAACACCATTGTTCCCCACTTCTAGTTTTATTGTTGGTTTGTACTTTTTACCTAAAAACGTGATTTGATGCAAGGCAATGAAGATGTCACAACCGTACTCACTGCATGTGACTGCAATTTGTAAATGCTTTCATTAAAATGATTGGTTGAAATGCTTCTAGTGTTAGATCGAACTATTTTGTTAAATTATAAAAGAAACGAGTCCATGTGATTTAAGTAAGAAGCAACAAGGATTTAAAAAAATTGAAAATCACTTTGTCTCTTTCTTGATGAATTTCTGTCGATAAAAGCAGCGATCTGGTAGAAATAGCAGGAGAAATTTTTGTAAAATTTCAATAAAAAGAAGGCAGTGGCGGTTAATTTTCAGGGAATTTAAAAGAAGAAATATTGCATTTTTCTAATTGAAAAAGTAGTATTGAATATTGATTTTCGTAGCTCTTCTTCTTCTCACTTGAGACTGTATCGTTAATTCAAAATCATGTTAGATACGACCATATTTAAGACCAAGTCCATCTTTAAGAGATCTTCTTCATGCGTAGAAATTATACAGGAAAGGTAACATTCGTGACTATAATAACGAGTACTTGTATGCAAACTCACGATGTGAATTCCTAACTTTCTAGAGCATTAGCAAATTAGAGACTTTGGAATTTACTTGATATACGTTATAACAATTAGAGATATTGTAAGACAATTCATCTAATAAACTAAAATGCAATAACCATAATTATTGTTGTTTTGCAGACGAAGAGACGACGAAAATATTAGTTTAAAACAATTGAGGAGAAATTTATTTATTGTTAATCGAAGTGAACTACAAGGCTGCAAGAAATGTCACAGTCTTTCTGCAGTAATGAATCATTCTCCATCATCATCTCCATGATGTGAGTCATGAGCGGCGTCGCTGTAGTTTCACAATCGCATGTTTCAAACTGTTTGGTTTTAAGAGAGTCACATTTCCTGTATTCCTCTATGACACCACCTCGCCATCTATTTTTAAATTTTTCAAAACCGATCAAGACGTGTGCCATCTACGTTTTGAGTCCCATTAAATTTCCTACACTACACTATTGGTCTCTCATTTACCATCTGAACGCCATTTACGAAACTATTATTTACCCTTTGATTGACAGCATATCTAACTGTCCTAGCCAGCCAGCCATCAACTTTCACACACTCTAGAATATCTTGAAGAGCTTCTCATCATATTTCCTTTTACATATTAAAAAGAATTTCTGAGAGGTAATGCTGTTAAGTCACGACCGTCTGCTTCCGTCTGCCCTTTATGAATGTTATCCATTGATCTTCTATCTCTCCATTTTATCTTAATGTTCTGTACAAGTTCTCTAATTCTCCTTTTTGGATGCTATCTGGTAGTTCATGAAACAAAAACGCGTGACATTCTTGATTGTAGTCATGTTTCATTTTCTGCGTTGGAACCTCACCAAATGTTTCCAGTGTTTACCTTAGCCACAACTTTGTAACTGCAGACATTTGACAGAATTTCGAAGGCACAGGTAAGGAGACTAGCAGCACAATTGTCCTGCATTCCGCTTTCAATTTCTTTCTTTAAAATTCGTAACTGACTACAAAGAGAAGTCTTTTCGACATGTTCCTTGATCCAGAATAGTATTGAATAGCATTTGTTGCTTATGCCAGCCCCATAATTTAGCCTACTCTAAAAACGCGATGGTCAATCGTTTTTGTTGGTCATGCTTAACATTCGTCTCCTAAGCTACCTTAATGCGACTCCTCTACCTCTATACAAGGTCTCAACGAATACATCTAAAAACGCAACGTCAGAGGGCCAATGCTGCTTTCAGGGTACTTCAAATTTATTGGTATCATTAACGTTCCATCTGACCTGTTTGTCTTTAAAATGTGAGCAATGTCAGTTTGTGAGGAAAAGGTTAGACTTTCAGAAAAGTGGAAATTGTAAATTCTCAAATTGGTAAAATTAAAACAAAACCCTCTTATTCACGGGATTGATGATTTACCGGATAGGACACTGATGTCATTGATGTCTTATTTGCTTTAATTCTTATTCAGCCTAAAACACAGTTCCCGAGCATACTTCTTGTTGAAACCCCTGAGAGGTGACTGTCATCAACAAAGTATGATGAACCAATGAATTTGCCTCACTCTTCATAGATATATACATATTCATAATACCTCTATGCACATTTTGATACAAGAAACTCAAACACTACCATGAATAATAAGAAACACTTGCCAATTACTCATTAGCCTAAGATATGAATATCAGTGCGATCTTTATCATAAACATTACTATTCTGATCATGTAGAACTCGACTGAAAAAGGAAATTTAATTGCACGTTCCTTGAACACAGCTTTAGCAATAATCAAACGTCTTGTTAATGTTAAATTGCTCGAGACAAAACCTCTATTGTTAAACCTTCATACCTTCCTCATTCTTGTAAACACTTTTTGTGGTATTGGACATTCTTGAGACTCATATAAATGATAAATTCAATGAAAAGACAATGCAAACGACACTGGTATAGATGAGGCAATTAATCTGATACTGGTCACATGACAAATAAGTAGGAAATAAGATTTCCTTTTGTGCATGAGACTTAAAATATTTATCACCCATGTGAATTGCTTTATCTATCTAATAGAACATAAATCTTCGAGCTCCTTACCACTAATCACGTGTTTTAGGGACAAATTACGGATTATAATTCTACTGTCGTCAGGATAAGATCCGCTTAATAAATCGTTAACAAATATCAGTATAGAATACGTAAGTATTTAATCACAAAACTACCTCTTAAATTCGTTGAGCAAAAACGTGACATATGGAGAATTGTAAAGAATTTATTATGGACTCTAGTTGCTTATCATTATTTTTAAAGTTGACCCAAAAACTCGATTTTACTCCAAAAACCGAAAAAACTCAGTCATTAAAAAATAAAAGTATAAAGTTATCGCACTTTTCTAATGATATTTGGGAATTACATACAATCGAAGCTTTGAAGTCTTGTTTTAAAACATCAATAGCATCAACTGCCGTTCTTTAACATAATAAGCAAGCCAGGCAGATGGTATTTTGTTGAGGAATCTTTAACGTTCCGGTGAGAAATTCAGAAAAAGTTGAAATGAAGTGTTTCTGTCAAAACATCAAATATCGAATTGAAGAAAAAGGAGTTTACTCGCTGACTACGATTTTAGGCCAACTTTGGTCATCATTATACAAAATAACAGAAACTAACATATTGTTATGTTTTTCACCTCATCAATATTTACCTTTTTCAGATTACACAAAGGTCAATAGCTTCACCCAAACTCTTCTATCCTTCGTCTTTTTGCTTAACAACAGCAGAGAATTTTAACTCTTGTGAGGACAAACACGCCTGAAATGCTGAAATAGCAACAATGGTGCTATGATGCAATTAGTATTTAACACACTTAATAATATTTGATAATATCTCTATTCCATTTTATTTAGCTAAAGTGACCGTCCGAGGAAAAGTGGTCTATGTGCTGGAATAATTGTCAAAAGCTTTTTAGAGAGTATTTCCTGCAGCGATTGTTCTTTCTACAATTGAAAGCGAAAACATTTATGTAAAATTTGACTTAAATGTTCCCCAATCACCTGCTCTGCAGCGCACAGCTTTAAAATTTCGTTAAAGAGAAGAGCACTTCATTTCAGGAATTAGTGGTCACTTTGGACTGACTTCAAACAATTACAAGGTTCTTGGAAGGTTACGTTTGCAAAAATGGTGAGTAAAATCATGTTTTTGCATTGCTGTTTGTATTAGTAGCAGACGAGCGAGTAAAAGGTTTTGATACAGATCAGGGTTACAGGTGAAGAATTTAAATCAATTATACTCAAGATATCAAAAGGGACGTAAATCCAAGGTTTAGTAACTAATTTTCTTGTCATTTCATCCGTGTAAATCTGAAATGTAAGTAAATTGCTGAAGCAATGCAAAATATTTTTTCTTTTCTGTCCTGTCCTGTCAAATGCACATATGTAAAAAACTTTAATTTGGTAAATGTAAACTTTTTAACTTAACTATTTTATGTCGTTTGTTTACTAATACGATGTTTCTCTGCAACTTTGACAAAAATCGGCCAGCTTGTAAAGCTTTTAATTTTGTAGTTTTGTCGTCTTGTTACTGCATTCTATAACGAGTATCGGGCAAAATGGATATCAAAAAGCAGTAACTTTGACAGCAAGATGATATTTTACACCAAGTTGTAAAAGTCTATATCCCGCACGCTAATCTACTGGTCGTCTTTGCGTTTATTCTTCAGATAGCAAAGAAAAAGTAACGACTTTTAAAAGTAGTCTGTCATAAATTCACGGTTGTTTTACGTATTTACAAAAATCATTGTTATCTAAAACGTTCTCAAATTGACGAGTAGAATTTCCTAATGTTGTGATGTACAATGGCAAATGTTTCAAAAACAATAACTTTAAACATTAAATGAAGTGTGCTTAAATTTATATAGCTCGAAAGAAGACAAAACTCTCATCCTATCAAAAGTCAAATTATACTGTTTCAGATTAAATATACAAATTGTCAGAGAAAGTTGTCATTTTTTTATGTCATTTATAACAACTAGTTTTGTCCACTGCGGTAAAAGATTACTATTATAATTGGCAATCAATGTATATACCACAATGTAAATCATTAATGCTTTTTCCTTTAATTTAATTAATGCTTCACTTACAAGGTGGTGATGAAAACAGTTTGCTGCTACGAACGTGAATGCTTTAGCTAAGAAAGTACTACCTTTTGAATTGAATTTGCCGCTAGTGTTCTGCGTGCAGGTGTGGTAGCTTAGAAACACCTCTGTAAGTATCAACAATATCAACTGACGTGCTAAAATGGAAAACATTCCAATATTCTAATTTAAGGAATAGTTTCAAGGACATAACAAAGATTTTTTGACTATAAGTACTAGCAAAATATTCAAAACTCTAGCTTTGTCGTTATATTAAAAGTTTCATTTCACGTGTGCTGGCGATTTGCAAATTTTTGAAAATACCGTTCAAATATTTTTGGCACCTTGCTACGCAAGCTATCAGTTTTGGCCAAAATACGACAGCATGGATACATACAACTCTAGTTTGCACTCATGGTATAATCGCGGCACGGTAGCACGGGGCAGCTAGATGCATTTTTCAACAAATCGATTACTTTGTCCATTTCGTCGGTTATTATTGTGATATGAGTATTCCCAAATAATGATATTGCTTGGCTTGATTCACAAAATCCAAAAGGTATCTTAGCATGGCCAATCAGTACTGTTAGACAGTCTTTACTGTAAATATGCGTTAGTAAACACATTTTTGATATCCTAGCCACGCTCCTGTCAGAATGTAAGTGCCCTTAGCAAAATCGCTCCACCGTTTAGGTTTACGTTATACCAGAAACGTTTATTTACTGATACGCTAAGGACTGTTTACAAGGAAAACACAAACTAATGGCTGTATTTTGTATGTATATGTGGTTTAATGTCTGAGCAATAAAAAAGCTGTTGATCATTTTTATAATCACTAAATCACCATCTTTCTATGTGATACCTAACATTGGCATTGCTAGCAACTTTGATTTGATTACCTTCACATTGTTTCTGCAGATTTATCAACCTGATTGATAATAGACTAAACATACCAGATAAAACATTTATTGTCTACTTCGTGTTTCCTCCTAATTATTTAAACTTTACTAAATACCTTAACACAAAATAAAGCCTTTCCTCGAAGTCTTGATATAAATGTTTGGTCAGGACATCAAAATGCCATGTGTCATGGGAAATCGCGCATGCTCGACCAATAACAAAGACGATGATGAAAAAAATGCATTTATCATTATAAATGACGATTGAGATAGTTTTGTTAAAAAGCTAAAGTGTATAATACCCAGATGGCACTATTAACAGACAAACAATCTTACAATCACTATTAACAGACAAACAATCTTGCCGTGGTGCAACTGTCGTAACAATTGGCTCGCCAAGTCATTAACGTTTATACGTAGCCATCACAGTACTTCTTTGTTTAAGATGACAATGGTCCAAAACAATCTTTATTTCATGTTTCCTTTGTAGCTGAAATGATTTTCGGATAAATAAAAATATCATTCCTTTTACTTTAGAGGGAATATTGGCATACTTGGAGGGCAATGTAAAGACAAGCAATATTACCTTATAAATCTGTGATACTACTTTAAGGGTAGAAGCTTTCGCTGGCGGAAATTGTCCAATTTTCGCGTTCTTTATGCATCATCGCCGGCAATTCTCCGAAAATACGGGAAAATTTCTTCTTGCAAAAGCTTTTTACTGCAAAAGAAGTAAGATTACTTATATCCCTATCATGAAGAGTTCAATTTTGTTACCAAGTACTCCAAAGGTAGTTCGAAATCTTTTGGTGTGACCCCGGTAACGAGAAACACGAAAGTGACTTGGTACTGCCTACTCGTTTAGCAACACGAAATCTTGTCTTACTTGGCTGTTAACGTAATATTTTGTAATCGTTAAACAATAGTAACTCTTGTCTCACGTAGGTTAAAAGTACTACTACTTGCCTACTTGCCAATGCTTCCTCTTGTCTCACTTAGTTGCTTATTTAGGACAATGGTCTCATTTGACAATTCTAACTCTTATCTCACTCTTTCCTTACCTTAGTACTTCAGATTTGTTCAGCTATACGAACATTTGTCTTGCTTAGTTGCTAACTTAATACTACTTACTCATTATCAATACTAACTCTTGTCTCACTGAGTTACCAATATAGTGCATTGTATTTATTTGGCAATTCTTACTCTTTGTTACTAACTTAGTACTGCTGACTAGTTTATTTTCTTACATACGTATGTACGTACTTACATACGTATTTACTTGTTCATTTAATAACTTACGTAAAGCTTACTTGACACGCCGCGGTATATTGGATATGAAGTCGATCTTGCAAGCCAGAGGTTGCGAGTTCGAACCAACGTCACCGCAAGCAAAATACCATTGGTGAGACTCTCACAAAGAGCTCACTTCCTAGTAAAATTCCCTAACTAGCAAGAAAATCTCATAAGCTCGGAATCTTGTATGCTACAAAAACAAGTTACTTTCGTACTTATTAATCACTAACGTACCGTCTAATTGATTTTCTTAATACTTACTTATTACTTGCTTAATACTTACGTACATATTCAATACATATTTACTTACTGACTGGTTTCTTAACTCTTTCTTGCGTTTATTAATTGATTAATGTGTTGCTTTGCTGGATTGTTTAATTGAACTTGCAGGCCTGTAGCTTGTACAAGCTTAACTCAAGTATACTCCTTGGAGATTGAAATGCTTACAGGACTTTGATTGTAAATGGTGTTTACTTATCTCATGTATTGTATACTTTGCGTCTTAAACTTTTTTGTCGCACGCAGATGTCAACAGTCCGATGTCAATTTTAAAAATTGCATATAACTCATAAAAAGGTAAAAAATGTAATTGCACATCAGATTATCTCCGAACAAAGCCTAAAGTACATGAATTATTTAATGAGGCAGTAAACCTATCATTGTCATGCTGCTATTATTACTTAGCAAAAACTGGTTGTGCCGTTCACGTATCACAATGTGGTTTAATGCACGAGAGGAAATGACAATTTGATTAAAGAGATAGCCCTCAAAAGAAATTTTTAAGTAATTTAGCATATCAAATACTTTAAATACGACATAATGCTTGCAAAACGAGCATTTTGAAGTTAAAAAGAATACTCCTAATGTTTTAATGGTCAATTGACTACCGAATAGACTATTCATTCTATCAAGAAAGATAACGCTTGTTGAGAGATTAATGAGTTCTGTATTATCGCATATATATATATGCATATATGTAGATATGTAGTATATATATACATACATACATATACTGAATATCTACATATATCTGACACTGATGAAGGCTTGAGCCGAAACACAGAAAAATTAATGAATTTCCTCTTACCCACCGCTGGGTTTCGTCTCGTGATACCAAGGACTTTGGGAGTCCTTCACCAAAGCTTTGTGCCGTGATGGCACGGAGGTTTGAGTGTTAGCTTTAGAGTTTGAGGGTTGCAAGTTCGAGCCCGATCGGCTCCCACTAAGTGCAGCTATTGTGGTAATGCCCACTCTTGACAAATATATATATATATATATTGCTGAATCTTGCTTAGGTGATTGGACAATAACGCATTTAGTTTAGCTAATATCTCGACCGGAAAGCAACCGATCTGCGCAGCCAATTCCTTACATTTTGTAACCTCATGTAACATATGGCGCCAAGTAGAAACATACTCCATGTTTGAAAAGATTTGGTTAATTTAGTTGAATGAAGAAGTTCATCTTTCCCGAGCTGTTAACTTGTTGCTTGATCACGTTTTGAGAGATGTCTCTTTCATCGTCAAGCTATCAGAAACAACGAGATAACCTCTAAAAGACACTTTGTGTTTCTCTTATATTCTTTTATTGCGCTGGCAGCAATAGACATATGGAAGAGTTTAAAATATACTAGTTACTTTTTTGCTGTGTTTTAGGGATTGAATATTTTCTTTCATTTTCCTGTTTAAGGTCCCTTGTACTTCTTTGTTTTGCCACTCGAATCTTTCGTACATCTGTGTCGACAAACACAAGGATTTTCATAACATGACTGAAACCTAGCAACGATTAAAAATTACCAGGAATCCTATTCTAGTAATATCTCCAACTTGAATCAATCAGTATATTATTACATGACTTTTTTGACAATTGTTGAAAATTTTTGACGTGTTGTTACTGGAATTCAAGGTATTTTGTTTTAATCGGAGGCCACCTCCAATGGAGAACAAGATTATCGGTCCTGGAGACACGTTGTTATAACACTACGTCTTGCCTACGTTGATGAACTTTCTTTTAAAATGGGGAAACACCTAAAAAATCTAATCGTTTCTCGGCAGCAAAACACTCTGATTAATTCTAAAATTATTGCTACATACCGCAAATATGCGTAGATTTGGCACATTTACTAAAACCTCAATTATTGATGTAATCAAAATTGATCGATTTTACTACATTTCACTCATTTTACTACGTATCCTGAAAACGATTAGTAGGTCACTAAAACATGATGGTGTAAGAGAAATTACAGTTAAAATGGTCTTAAAGATTTAAAATCAAACTTATTAATTGACTGTTTACTCTCAACCCATGTTTTCTAAAGCGGTTGAGGAATAGAAGATATCGTAAGACACAATTAGACTGATAGCACATAGTCGAAACTTTATATTCTTTTGGACGAAAGGTTACCTTGATAGGACGTTCTTTTTACAATCACGAAGTCAAATCGTTGTATCATCCTTTTATTATTAGGAGCGGAATGGACCCTTTTATGGCCTAAATTGAACACAAAACCTACAATCGCATTGTAAGATTCTACATTTAAGCACGATAATAGATCTAAAGGTAGTCCCTGCTTTTACATCAGTTCACTTCTGTTTCATGTTTATAATTCTACATCAAAGTTTAAATTACATTTATACAAACAAAAAGGGTTTCACGCGCAAGCAAAGTAACACGAAAAATAACTTAGAATACTAATTATCTTGAAAGTAAACGTTCGTCAGTGTTTGTTTAGAAGTACAGACAAAATAAGGCAAAAAGATGGCAGATATTTTAATTTTCAATGCCACTTTACAAAGAGGATATGAGCAAACCGTGTCAAAAAATCTATGAGTTTCTTGAGACATCAAGATGGGTCCTTGCACCTTCTACCACGTTTAAGCTGTGTCTTAGCTAAAGCAATTCTTTAAGTGGTTGTCTGCCAATATGATGGAGACGCAGCAGGTTATGAAGTATTATAAACAGGACATTTCACTTGAAAGAAGTTATCTAAAGTGCAGAAGTGATTTGCATAAAAGTAAATTGCAATTAATCCTTTGATCATTGCTTTCCGAAACAATATAATATATGCTCAAAGGTACAAACATTATAAGTTTGGTTAATACGTGAAACAATGTCAAGATACTGCTCTCTTATTTTAAGTCAATAACAGTAAGATTGACAAATTGAATGAGCATTGGAATTATATCCTTGATATTATATTCGTGAGTATTGGTCACTCATTAAAACAGTTTCGTTTCAAAACGGGAAGCATTAAAATTGGTTGTTGCTGTCATTCCACAGCTCCTGATTTCGTGGATGGTCTTGTAGAGGGATAAATCCGGCTGCTAATAGTATGATGACAATATGCGTCGTTCCGTCCCACGAACTGCGATTTACAATTACATACGACAACGATTGTAGGACCGCTGAGATCCTTTGAGACTTGGCTTTACCGCAGAGGGTCCCACGTATTTCTCTCCCAACATCCCTACCTTTTGGACTTTGTACCAGAGAAGGGGAAAACGTATCAGATGTGATCAATATTTTCTACGTTCCAGCAAAGTAGACAAGGTAGATGGTAAACGCAAACGTCCTTACTAATCATTTTGTGACAATGTAACTCAAAGTGTTCCATTTTAAGACAATCATCACTGCATTTTTCAACTTACAAGTATTGTCGATCATAAAGAATCTGCTTTACTATACCATCTTTATGACTGTTTATTGAATGTTCTATAACTGTTCTATAATTTTATTCTATACCTGTCAGACAGCCATCATTTAGTAATTCATAAGACTTCTGAGAGCAGCGTTTGCAAATGGCTAGAATGGTATGCCGAGCCAACTCTTCAAGAAGTAATATTGCAGCATTACTGAAGAGTAACAGTGCAAGGTTAAGCAGAATTGTATTAATTGATATCTTGACTTACTTTAACATAGTTCAATGCAAATATTGTATTTTTAGTTTATACACTTACAGTGTATTGATCATAGAATGAAATATCTTATAACATGGTTATTTAAGATATCAAAAACAAGAATATTACTGACCAGTTCCTTTTGCTGAATACCCAAGCAACGTTATTGTCAATAATGAGTTAGTCACTCAACCCTGATAGTAGGGAAGACGTCAGATTTGCAGCCGTGACACCTGGGTTCGACGCCCTGGTGATCATATGCATACCTTAATTTCTGTTCTTAACGCGAGACCACCCTGACGACTTCTATATGGAGTTAATGCAAACGATGATAAATGGATGCCTTGCAGGAACAAAACACATGTCACTTGTACAGCGTTTACACCAATAGGCAGACGCCCAATAAAGAGAGTAGACCATGGGGTGAATAGTTAATAATCCTTCGACCTTTCCTAGAGCTCAGTAGAAAAGGCGTCAGATTTACACTCACGAGACCCGGGTTCAACACCCAAGTGGTCATACGCATACCTATGTTTCTTTTATCTGATTTACTGCTCAGTTGATGAAAGAGAGGGCGTTATTGTAGCGACAGAAAGGCATAGATTTTTCAGGATTTACTATGCTGTATAGCTTTCTTCCATTTTTATTACAATGCCTGCTTTTCTCGTTGAAACGCTTGAAAAAAGGCTTAAAAACACTCAGTTATTACTTCCTCCCTTTACGTTTGTATTCAGCTCTAAATAGTTTAGTAGGTGAAAGGTCAGACCTCATTTTATATAATACTGAAAAACATTCGGATCATTAGTTTCCATGGCTTTCTATAAAACGTCGCCTTGCTACCAAAGCGGAGCAGATTATTATGCCCGAGAAAATTAAATCATAAAAACATGTGTTTTCTTTCAATAAGAAATTAGCGAAACTTGTGTGCAGTATTGGTTTAGTTGCTAAGGAAATGCAAAATGAATTAAGAGCATATTTCATCTTTTTTAGCCTGCCATGTTAAATACATAATACCCCCAAAAAGAATCCGAAATTAAGTTAAGCAGGAAAAAATCATGATGTGACGATCAAGTTTATTAAGCCATTATGACAGAGAATTTTCACTTGCAGCCTTATTATCAAATGAAGGTACTTTTGACAATCAATAGTTGAATATAGTCTACTACTACTACTACTACTACTACTACTACTATTGCTACTACTACTGCTACTACTACTACTATAACTACTG
>JANTCA010001230.1:0-12144 GCA_024741275.1 Chironex yamaguchii
TGTGTGTGTGTGTCCGAGACTCAGTAGTGGATAAGGAAAACATAAATTAATTCCAATTTATTTTCGTTTCGGCTATCGCCAGATATTTTTATGGCATAGTATAAAAATATCTAGCATCGAAAAGGAGCTGAGAGAAATTTAACGATCGATTTTAAGACTCAAGCTTACACTCAGCCCGATGCCCCTTTACTCAAAAGGACGTGCCCCTTATCACACACAAAAGTATGGTAATTTGCAAAGTTTTGTGCCACAGTGCTGCCAGGTCCTTCCCTGAGGTTAACTGATGCAATCATGTGACATGTGCCACGAAGCATCCGCATGTGTTCTGAAAGCACACAAAGCAAATAGCAATGTGACTCTGCCATGGAACTGCATCTGCTTAATAGCCCAATCCCTGTCGCCTTGTGGTTGCTGTATAAAGTGCGTACACATTTCATTTTAATGCTTTGGAGGCGATTTACCTTAGGGAGCATAAACCACGCCTTTGTAGATAGAAACAATTTGCTGTTTAACCTTCACAAATTCTATTACCTTTATCTTCTTCTCTTTTCTTTCCTGTATATAATTAACTTTGTTTTTCCTGGCTAACATATCGGTTTTGTTTCCTTTTTCTTGGTCAATTTCGATCCTAACTTAAACTTCAAAGTTAGCATCGTTATCCGTGATCGTATTTTGTTGAATCTATGTGACCAGTATCAGACAGAAAGGTTTCAAGTTGAAAGCAGATCTTAAGTTCTGTAATTTGTAAAAGTTTCACTTAAAAGGTCTTTTGATTAATGTTCAATTTTTGTGGAATGAATTTATTTAGGAGGATGTTCTTTTAAAAACATACTTAGAGTCATACTAAAAAGCTATAGATCGATTCCCCTGTCAGTTCTAAGTCTAATGGCACTCTCTGGCTTTCAACCTCTTTACCTGCTCTTTACCTGTTCTTTACCTGATCTTTACCTGTTCTTTGTAATTGAAATTCGGATAGGGTAGAATGCAGTTATTGTTTCAAGACACGACTAGAGATGGGCATAGTCATTGTGTTGTAAAGTGGCTGATTTTTTCACTATATCACAAGTTACGTTCGTCTATTGGTACCACTTCGGTAATTACTATCGTAACTTTGCGATGCTTACTAACAACAGAAAGGTGTTAAAGACCTAGATCCCATACCTTGTTGTGAATAAGCAAACAAAATTTTACATACTCACACAGATGATGACGCAATTACTCGCAGTTGACTACGGGAGCAATATCAGACACCCTTGTCTATTTTCATGTCTTTTTGGCCTCAACTGTTCACGTCATCACTTAGTATTATTCAATACAGCTAACGAAATTCCGAACAACGCGGTATGCATTTTCCTCACACAGCTATGTGTCTTAACGATAGACATATGGATAGCATGAAAGACAAATAAAAGGTAGAACACGTCTTTCAGCAGCTCCACGCCAATCTCTTTTTTAACGTAGTTTACATTTAAGTCTAAAGAGAACAAACATTTAAACCTACTCTTTTATCGTTTGAGCACAACATGGATTGTTATTTGACATGGTACATTGCATATCAATAATTGGACTTCTGCATGCTTACTTAAAGCAACCAACTCTTCTCTGTAAACAAAGCCTGTTCCTTTCCAATACTATTAAACAGAGAACAACATTCTTGTCTCAATACTCTTCTCTTGTTCAAGATGTCATTGTGGATACTACACCATTGATAGTCCTCGTAAGGAAGTGTTGCAAAGCATCAGTGTTTATATATAAAATATTCCAAATTAACCCAAACCCATAGGCAGTGACTAGTGTACTGTTCACTAATTTGCCATGACATATATATAAATTGATGACTTGCACAAGCAATGTCGTAGACTGGTAACCTGCTGGGGTATTTTTGTTCTATCACTAAATGGGAGGGTTGTGCCCTCACGACATGATTTGGGAGGCAGCAATCCATATTCAGAAATTGCAGTAATCAAGCATGCTTTACAGTAGAAAATTTATCAGCTTTTGTCTGAAGAGAGTCAACTACAATATGATGAAGGGCGACTTTTGCCAATGTGCCGTTGTGCAAAAGGTTTCTTGCCTCCTCAGAACTGCTCTTTCCGTTCCTGGACGAAACTTTAATTGATTATCGGCGCGAAACGCGAAACTGATCAAGGAGAGAAAGTCACTTTACTTACCTATATGCTTTATTTATCTGAATTTTGACGACAAAAACTGGTTACTTCCTTCGTGTGTCAAAGTTGTCTGCATTCATAATTCCGATGTTTCTCTCAACGGTAAAACGCGGTTTAGCCAACAAATATACAACGGACTGTCGTACCAAAGGCCTGTAGTCTTCTGCTTGATAACATTATCATTGAAAACAGAAAAAACATAAAGCGAATTAATATACGTGAAAGTGCCCCGAAGATTTCCTTTGTTTCTTTTCTTTGGGTTTTCATTGTTTTTTGTTTTTGCTTTATAGTTCGATTAGTATTTTGTTGTGGTTGTTAAAAGAGTTGAGGAGAGCTTGTGTGATTCTATCTGGGTAATCAGCCTGTTGAGTAAGATTGGAACTAATTTTTGGACTGCAGTCAGCAGCACTGACAATGTTATTTCAAACTGGCAGCCGTTTAAGGCAATGACTGGGTCTGTAGCTTACTTTTAATGCTGGGTTTGACTTGAATTTTGGATGGCACATCCTAAGCTATTGTATAAAACGTTTGTAGGAAAGCATTTGATTTTTAGTGCACGAAATGGTTTAATAGCACTTAATAGGATTACTGCTGTAAGAAACGAAAAAATTGCGAGTTCTGGCAGTTACAGGCATTAATTATAAAGCGTGACGTGAGATATGAAAGTGATTTAAGGAAAGATGAACGAAACTAGAGGAATAAACGTGATTTGTCATACCTGTCTGATCTGACAGGGTGATACGTTATCTGAAATTTCGTCAAACCTATAATAATAGCCGCAGAAAAAACCCCTGTCCCATGCAAAGAATTTACAAACATAACTGACTGTTAACTTTACTAATTTGTCAAGCAGCCTTGTGTACGCGTTCCAACATTATCCTTCTCATCCCTATTTCATGAAACGCTGGTTGGGTCTTTTTCCCACGATGTTCTTTGCAACGACATCACTGTTGCTAGGCGACCAGACACTTGTCGCGAGAGTGAAGCAGTTATAGAATTGTAATATAGGCAGAGCTGCCACTATTCCAAAGGTAGATAAGAAATTTATAGGCGCATGCGTGCACGTGTGAACATTAAAACATGCTTAGCATGTGCACTTATCTGCACTACATTTGTTGTGACTCCCAGCGCCTTTACGTGTAACAAATTTTATAAATTCATATTAGTCAGGTAAATAAACACGTAGGTACTAGTAATCCTTTGCAAGCATTTTGCATCAACTAGTCCCATTCTAACATTGTGCACGGTCTAAACTTTACAGCTTCCTGCCGCGAGAAAATGGTCATCTTCATTTAACATAATTGTTCACGCTGTGTCACAGCAATGTTCTTGCTGACATAAACATAGATCGAAAGATATTAGATTAGATATTAGATTAGATAAAGACTTGCAAAAGAGTGATCAAGAAGGAGGCTTAGAGTTAAAGTCAGACATGGAACTTATTGAGAGAATTATGGCAATGGAATGTATAAATCCAATGTAGATGCCAAATCTTGACCAGTTGCCTTACAGATTACGTTTTGTAAAATTTATCCAACACATTAAGGTTAATGAAATCAGCTCCAGTCCACAGGTGGCAACAATATTCTATGCAGGAGGAAAAAGTAAACTTATAAAGCTTAAGGTTGGTTCATTTAGAAAACGTGTTTGTGAATTCAACAACAATAGTTGGATTTCAGGAGCTAAAATTGACAGTACATTTTATGTTCTGTATCTGCAAATACGATACATGATTTTTTTATAAACAACTTAGGATTTTGGCCGAAACTCAAGTTGCATAATTTTGGAGGCGAAGTCAGTTAACTGGTCGCTTAATTTTTCAAGCTTAGTCGGGGCATATGTAGTCAAATTTATGAATTTGAATTATTATGTATTCATTAGTAATAATGCTATTTTCAAAAGCTAAATAAAAACTAAATTAAACAACTATTACGGTATGTTATATATACTATTGCTATAAATAAAAGTCAATCAAACGAAATTGAAAAAATGTTTCCATCATCAATCATTTCCTCGTTATGATTGTCACTTTCATCTCCACTGAATTCACCTCGGATTTAGGCTGACCGTCCTCGGTATTCTCAATAATTTCCTCCGACATCAATAATTTCACAAGTATTTCTGACATCAAGGGATGGTGAGATGATATATCCAGGCATGCTTTCTGGCTGAATTTTGTCATCATCACTGCCATCATCTGTAATGAGACAGCCAGTCACTTCAAAACGTCTATAGCACATCTTTCTATATTTTTCCTCAGTTGAAAAAATCTAACGAACGTTCGGGGCAGACTTAAGGTTGTCATATCCGAGCCACAATTCAGTGTTTTCATTGTGCTTCAACCATTCTTGTTGGGTGTGTTTGACTAGACATATAAGTTTTTCTCCTGGACCTGCATCTGCCAAAAACGTGTTCAATTGGAGATTCAAAACCAAACACGGTCGAGGTTATTTTTGCACCAATGTTTATGCATAGATAGACCCTGTTATGTTTTAAAATCCTTTTTGTAGTCGAAACAGGAATGCATCTTGTGTTCAACTGCACGTAAAACAATGCTGACCATTTAGCCTGGATGGCATATTTTTTTAGTAAAACCAAATTTATCTGGTGTAAGCAGCTTATGTTTGGTCATCTTGATAGCTATTGCAATCACAAATTTATTCAAGGAACAAAACGTTTCTAGACCACAGAATTTAAAACAACAGTCATGTACACGTTATACGCAATGTAGTGGTTTTATTTTAAAGTCAATTTATAAACAAACAAACATAAAAGACGGCATTACACAATTATCAATATTGTAATGCTTACTTAAATATTGCAAGTTATGGAAAACATACAGAAGGTTACATATAGCTATTTTTTGATTGCTTAATAAGTTGAACATTCAGTACTAGTGTTGCTTATTTATTGCCGAAAACGGGTACTGTTGTTTATAAGAAAGTTGCTTATAAAAAAATCATGTATGCCAACTATGGGAGCAAAACATTATCCTATACTAGTGTATACAGAATGATAATTCATACACGTTTCAGGAATTACAAGGCGACCACCACAAATCCCAAAGGTTAATGCCTCGAAACATGTCCAAATTTAATCCTTACGAGTCATTTACTTTTACTAACAAACAGACAATCAAAGAAACAAAAAACAGACAGACAAACAAACAAACAAACATACAAAAGGAAAATCTCATTCAAAACCTTAATCTCTTTGGCGGAATTAAATACCTTTAATGCGGGGTACGCCAAAACTGAACGCGTTTCTGTGTCTCAAGGGAGATACTCAAGCTATAATCAAACTAAGTTACACTAAAAATAATTTATCATGACAGACTGTGTGACAATAAGTGGTCAAATTTTTAGCACTAGACCATCTACTCAGGAAAGCTAGGCGTTTACGATTGGAAGGGAAATAAAAAGTTTGTTGGCTTTAAAACGAAGTATGAAATTTGTAAGGACATCGTCCATTTGAAGAGGAAAACAATCTATCCTCAAAGTTTAGATCAAGAAGGCCTCAGTTACAAGCGACATGTGTCAACCTCACCTGAAGTATGCTCTCCCCTTGTGACTATACTCTCTTTAAAACAATTTTCACTGTCGTATCGTGTATGATTAGCTGATTTATTATAATCTGTGGTGTAATGTTTCGCAATTAGTCAAACCGTGTGAGTGTGCGAATTCTTTGATAAACTCAATTTTCCCTCTCAAATTCTCTATCGTTATACTCTCGTGATTCAAAATTCTATCGAAATATGAACTCATTGTTTTCTTACTTGACGAAGCGAAATGGGTTTTTATGTAGCCTCATTTCATACCTTTTTATTTGAATATAATTGTCAAATTTAACTATATTAAAATGGTACATACCTGAAACGGCATTGCAGGCAATACGTTTTAAATTTGTATTGCAATGTCGTAAACGTGTCTCTTTCACTAGCCGTACTTGCTTTCGTGACTCTATTGTACTCGTTGTCAAATCTTGACACACTTGCGATACAGCAGTGGATAGTCCCAGCAACGCATGAAGTAGTAACGAACAAGAATTGCTACAAATCGCTAAATCAATGTTAACAATTTCAAACAGAAAAGCAAACCAAAAGTGTAGTAAACGTATAGTTAAACACCGCTGTGAAAATTGATACCACCGCTGTGAAATTCAAGACATCGGAACAACAGTCATGTACACGTTAAACGCAATGTAGAGACTTCATTGTAAAGTCAATTTATAAACAAACAAACATACAAGACAGTATTACACAATTATCAATATTGTAATGCTTACTTAAATATTGCAAGTTAAAGAAAACACACAGAAGGTTACCAATAAATTGAGCATTCAGTAGCTTATTTATTGCCGAAAACGAGTACTGTTGCATATAGGAAAGTTGCTTATAAAAAGATCGTGTATGCCAACTACGGGAGCAAAACCTTTTCCTATAAACAAATGCATATAAACTTTGAAAACAGGAGTTCTTCGAGGTTGTTTGCTTTTGGTAGTATCTAAGTGCTAATATCAATATTAAACCAAGCTTCTTTTCACAGTAACAAAGTAAACTCTGCACAACATTATCTTTGTTGCTAGCTTTACAGATAAGCAGTCACGAATACCTTGATACAGCTCCACAATTAGGTCCCCTTGCTTTTTAAAGGTATGGGAGTTTTACTGCTGCAATCTAGAACCTACTTAATAAGACAATAACAATTATTACTCATTTAGTTGAGTAGTGGGTCCGTCAAGTCATCTAAAATCTCTAAATTAGGTAGAGTGAAAGCAATGGGCACTCTTGGTAAGAGCTTAAGTAGTCAAAATCATATCTTTGTGCTTTTTTTCTCGCACAACAGCTTACTGTCGACCTCTATCTGGTATCTGTACAAGTGGCAGTAAGTAAATGCATTGTCCATACCAAACACAGAAGATGTTTCGCTTAGTAACTTTATGTGTTTGACAATTGACATTTCATGAAAAGCAACGTCGAATTTAATTACTGCAAAAAAGAAAAAAATCCCACAATTGGAATAAATGTGACGACATCACTTTTTGCCGGGATAAAATGCACTCGTCTATACAGAATGAATGTTAACTTAACGATTTCAACAGAAAAGCAAACCAAAAGTGTAGTTTACATAAACTTATAGTTAAACACCACTGTGAAAATTGATACTACTGTTGTGAAATTCAAGACATCAACACTTTTGCCACGGTATGTTAGTAATTGACAGTTACCGACTACTTACACCGATACTGGACTACTCCTCGTTCCTCTCCTGCTTCGACACATAAAACAACCTACTTTGAATAACTTGCGTAAATTGTCTAACGTAGCCAGATGGTTATCTGAAAGAAACTTAATTTATGTCCGATTTAGGATTCGTTTTAGTCCTAGAGGTATGTCTGGTAGGTGGAAAGTTTCTTGCTCCTAATCGAAATTGAGAGTAATGTAATTTCAAACTACGTATCATGGCTAAAAAGAGTAAAACGAACAATGCATAACTTATTAGTAGATTTGATACAGTAATAAAGTCATAGAGGATACCATGACCAGGTTCTTGATTAGTAGGATTCATTAGTTGATTAAGTGTGTTAAATCTCAGATGCTTTCCATTAAGAGCAGATACGCCGATACGTCGTGATCAATACGTCATTATCTGTGATCGTTTAAGTATTTCAACTTTAACTAAAACATGTTGTATCCGTACTCCTTTCTTGACCACTTTCGCGTGCTTTTTCACCATCTAATGCATAATCTAATCTAATCCATCTAATCTTACCTTTCTTACCTTATGATTTTGGTTTGCAATTGAACTTGATATATCTCTCGGTGGGACTCTTTTACTCTGAAACAAGGTAAACCCTTTTTATACCACGAAAACGTTTACAAAACCACTACAGTGACAGGTAAAATCACTTTCCGCCTTTTAACTAGCACTCAAGGGCATAGCAGATAACCACAATAGGGTCCTGTAGGGGAGGGGGTAAACAAGATTCCTACCCCATGTAGAAATCTTGTAAATACACATAGCCTGCGGCTAGTTGCATTGTTAGAAAATAATGATAACTAGCCTGTCGCAAAGCACTTGGATGCATTCCAGTAATCGTAATGATTTTAGGGGCGTGGTATTTTAACATCATTAGTATTATCTAATGCATTAAGAATTATGCAGTCATTAAATAACAGGGGAAATAAAGAATTTGTGCGAATTCATAATGACAAGAATCGAAATTTGAATTGTGAAGCAGTATATATTTACGTTTTCCCCACACTTTAACAATATTTGCTATATTAGTAGACTTTGCCAAGTCTGTCTCACAAGACATCATCATTCGAGATTCCGTGTGCATTTTAGACATCATTGTTCTAGGTAACTTTTTATCAATTTGAGACCAGTGAAAAATCTCTCTTCCTGTGCAACTGTTACAGGTGCCATTATGAATAGCCTGTATGCCTTATTAGTAAGCAGGAAAGCTTGTTTTCAACTTTTTAGACAATTTGCATCTTCAGTGAGTGTATCTGACCTCTGATTTGTAGCAAGTGCGTGGGATGGAGAGATAAAAAATTCAAAATGAAAAGCAAACAGATCAAGATACACCCTTTGGGGATAGTTGCAATAGTTCCAATTCAAAAAGAGGCTGTGGAACAGTTTCAATGGGCTTGACTGCCTTTAAAGATACAGCAAGGTTATCCTTGGGCCGTAAGATCTCCCTTAAACTCTGTCCAATAGAACTGTATGATGCCACATTGGCACACTGTTCTTGGGTGTTTATCTGCTCTTGCTGGCTTTTGTCACAGGCAATGTTTTTACTTGAATTCCACATGAGCTTCGCCTCCGACCTTATGTGTGTACTGGACCCCACCTTAAAGCAGTTTATCCATGTTTTTTTAAATTGCTGATAGCCATAGCAACAATACTATTGATCTGCTTGTAATGCTTCAAGGAATCCAAAGTTATCTCTTAAAGTCGAACATTAAATGGTCTGTTTGGAATCAGCAAAACCTTTTGACTTTATAAACCGGGATGCACTCTAAAATGTTTAGTAAAACGTAGTGTACCTGACGATACGCTAAATACTTTAAATTAGTTCTATGAAGGGACAAATGTTCTGTCAAAGGGTAAACTCTTCAGCTCGATCAATGTACCATCGGTGAAAAAAAAATGTGTCATAGCCCATTTTGCCTTTTGCTTGCCTCTTTTCTGTCACACTTTTTCATGCCTATTATAACCTTCAGGCAGGTTTCAAGTTTACATTTTGTACAATATTTTAAAGCTACAAACTGCGGGCATCATATATCATAATCTGTAATAACTGTAAAAATTGAATAACCACCGAACAATTGTCAGAGAAGGACAGTGTTAAGTTAGAGACGTAGATTTTGGACTAATTAGATATGTTTTGGTATTCATGCATAGTAATGTTTGAGACTAACCGTGCCAAATAGACAACCTGATACTTTGCAGTTAGCTTGACATGGTACTGGTTGCTTTGTTTTTATTACTCATGCGCTTCGCCTTACCTTCTTTTTCAAAATAAGAACCACGGCAAGCATTTTCCTTAAAATGTCGAAATGGTCAACTACTTTAAATTGAAAAGCTTCAGGGGCGGGCTGTGCTCCTTGACAACTTTTGAGGTTTAACGCCTAAATCTAGTTTCCAACGTGCGTTGTTAACGCTGTCTCAAAGAGACAATTGTCCCTAGAACTAAGAACATCTTTCTCATGACTGAGGCGCTATACCAAACTTTTACTTCCTTTTTAGTCAAAAGAGTGGTTCATACGATCTATTTAGCTTTTCGTGGGCTCCTTGATAACCAGTTTACAAGTACGTTGATTTAGCATTTGACCCTGTGTAAAGAAAAAATTTCCAAATGTTGTATCTTTTACTTCTGTTCTTTCACATTCATTAATACAGATATACTGATATCAACTAAATTTGGCAGGCACATTTCCAATTCCATCTACCTTTCAGGTAAGTGTCTACCTTGGTCTGCCTGGTATTCTAGTCTGCTCCCTTGTTTTCAACTTTTGTCGCCAACCTCCCTTAACTGGATCACTAGGACTGCATAACAGAACAAGCTTGAAAAGATGGCGAGCGTTAAGAAAAGGAAAAGGTAGCTGTTCCAATTGAGAACAGAAAGACATGGTTCTCAATGAATTTTGGGCATGATTTAAAAAATTTAGGAAGATTTACATAGACAGAAGGACTTAACGCATGCATATGATGAACAGAATTATTGCAACAAAAGGGAAAATTTTCAATAACAAAGACGACACGGCTGCCTATATTAAACGTCAACTTTGTCTTATACAAATAAAAAGAATTAAGTGATTGCCTTAAGAGAAAGAATCGATATGCAGGAAGTCTGAACAGATACCGCAATGTAAACTGTCATTCTGTTATTTTCGTATGATATGTAGTCAGACACCAGAGCTGGAAGTAGCTATTCATACTTAAACAAATAAGAGTTTGCTTGATGTAGATAGCTGTGAACTCAGAATTGCCCACCAGTGTAAATGCAGGAAATTTTATCTATCCAGAACATTGCCCAGGAAAACACCCGATATAATGAAACTGTTTTTCTGTTTGGTACAAAAAAGGTCCGCGCTGCAAACCTCCGGTTTGAAATTAGCAGCGATAAAGTCTTCTTAATCCGGTAATCTCAACAGAAACAGAAGGAGATAGGACTCAAGAAACTACTAAATGATTCAGTATAAATATGTATTTTATCCACATGAGGAACTCCGTCACCAAAGGCAAATGGCATTTTCTTACTTACTAGCTAACTCTTAATGAAGCTAAAAATAGTAGGTTATCTGTCTCATAACTAGTACCTTGACAGGTGTCATAATCCACAGAATGGTCCTCGGTGTAATGGTGACTAAGGAGCTGTTAAGCTGTATCCAAAACTTCACATTTACAAAACGTTCATACTCAAATCTGTATGTTCTATTAGTCATTAAATCTCTTCTTGGCATATCAAAATTGCACATTTTTAACGCTAAATGAAGGAAAATTCCTGCCATAAATACTTTGACACTAAAGAAATTATCGCACGAAGGCCAATTCTTGCACAATTATTTAATTGTTTCAATGTAATGGGAACGTACCAAAAAATAGATAATCAATTTTTTTGTTTTATGATTAATGTTTATTGTTTTATAATCGATACAATAATTGCATCGTTTTTATTTCATACGTTATTCTTTTCATCTCCTTTCGCTGTATTGCTTCTTCTCCAAATGGTACATCAATATTTCCAAAGGACAAAGGGACAATCAGCGACTTCAATTCTATAGTTAGCCTCTAAGCTTTATCGGACTATCCCATTTCATATCTGGTTTCTCAATAAGTTCACTTGAAACTCGAATCACTAAAACATTTATGCACAGTGTAATCTTTCTTTGTCTTACAAGCATGGGAAAGATCAGTCAACAAATGCCACTAACAAAATGTCTGTTATCAACCACGTTGATCAGATTGATTAGTGTAGTCTCCATGCATAAGGGTGGTGTGACAATTGGCCCAAATAGTTTCATGATGTAATAATTTTTGAATTTGATGATTTCTTCTCTTCTATTGTGTTCTGTCCTATTCTACATCATACGTGATTGTTTATTTTCCCCTACAGATAATTGAATTCACAATGAAGTGATAGTTTACGTAATTTTGATAAATTCAAACATAAGTCTACTATGTCTAATGAGCGACTCGCTGCCCTAGCCACTGATGATTTAAGAGTGAACTGGCAATGTTTTTTTTGAAAAAGTGAAAATGAGCGACATACTTTTGCCCTCCATTTACTTGATTTGTCTTTGAAGTTTTTCTTACATTTGTCTATTTATGGGTCTATTTATATTACTGATTCATCATCATCATTATCCATTACACCCAGTGGTGTGTAGAGCAGCAACAAATCCTCTCCACCTCTGCCTGTCCCGAGCCAACTTAGCCAATGAACCCCACGAGTGTTGCATTGCTTT
>JANTCA010001231.1:0-12144 GCA_024741275.1 Chironex yamaguchii
TGCTGATGCTAATGATGCTTATAATAATGATTGACTATGATAATTATTGTGCTGATGGTGCTGATGATGCTGATGCTAATGATGCTTATAATAATGATTGACCATGATAATTATTGTGATGACGCTGATGCTGATACTGATGCTAATGATGTTTATAATAGTGATTGACTATGATAATTATTGTGATGATGGTGCTGCTGATGGTAATGCTAATGATGTTTACAATAGTGATTGACTATGATAATTATTGTGATCATGCTGATGCTGATGCTAATGAGGTATTAAGAGATACTAAAAACATATGGAAGGTTATGTTGATGTCACGAGCAAAGGTATATTGTGAATGCTGCAATCACTCATACTTTGAAGACTATACCATTATCTTACTAGATAGAGTATCATTGGCGCTCATCCATAATGAGCTTCAAACAAGGCAATGATGTTTAAGTAACAAATAAGATATTCAATTGTATAAGTATGTTACAAGTAAAGAATCGCAAATCCCTTACTGACATACATATCAAAAGGAGACAGATATGTATGGGCACAGTAGTCATAGACAAATACAGAAAGAAATTTAATGAATACGAGCTAATGAAATTAGGAATATATCATGAACAATTGATTAATAGAAGCAAAACTTAAGGCCTATCTAGTTTCAATATCTTTGTACATTATAAATCTAAAAACAACCAATTGTTCGTTTCAAGAAATTTGAGTTGCTAAATTGCTTTATACGTATGTTGATGTAAAATAATAAAATAAAGTAAAACGAAGTATCAGAGACAGAGTGACTGTCTTGTTTATTAAGGTAGCATCGTTACTTAACATTTTTCGGTGGATTGCATAGC
Source organism: Chironex yamaguchii (assembly GCA_024741275.1). NCBI lineage: Eukaryota > Metazoa > Cnidaria > Cubozoa > Chirodropida > Chirodropidae > Chironex > Chironex yamaguchii. The sequence goes on from JANTCA010001231.1 coordinate 852, forward strand.
CAAAACAGTGTTTTGATCAATTGAGAACATCAACTGATTTTTACGTTCTTGCGAGGCTAGTACATGGTCACGACTTTGTTCTTGGACAAGACATGTTATGACTGAGCACAGACCAAGACAAAGTATTAGTAATTAGTATTATATTAGCAAAATTTTAAGGCTGATAGTCAATTAATCTGCTTTGAGTAAAATTTAATTGCCCAAGGGTAACTTTAGGTTCAAATATCTGCAATCATAGACACGCTTAAGATAAAATGAGTGACTTCTATTGTCAATATGACTGCTAAAGTCTTGCTTTGCAATCAGATTATCTGGCCTATAGTTATCACTTTCGTTTAATGATCTATCTCTTTCTTTATATTATTGCATGTCAACAACATATGTTGTATACACGATGTTGATTGCGATGCTTCACACTGATTTTCACAACAGGTCCTACACCTGTGACTTGAGGTACTTACCACCTTTTACCACAATGTTTCCCTTTATCTCTCATTCAATGGCAAAGCTTACAGTGTCTAGAAGTCAATGCATACAGAAACAAAAATTAGCCTATCATGAATTCAACAGTGAAAAATGGACAGCTGTTTACTGACGTCGAAAAAATGAAACCAAAAATGCATATTAATCATAAATCAATCAATCTATCTATCTATCTATCCATCCATCCATATACATATACTTTCCTTTCTGACCTTCATAGAGTGTCAGACAAAAAAAGCTATTAAATATGTTTTTAGCATAACGTCGCAAATTTTCGAGGCAACTCTCTCTTAATTCTGGTTTACAAGTTGACAAGGGCTCTGTGAATGACTCAAAATTAGCATACACTACAAATGCGACGGAGGAAGTATCCTTAGGCAGCATTGTTTTGACTGCCTTATGTTTTGAGCAGTATTGTTGATGTTTGGTAACAGCAGAACCACTCTCCATTGTGTTGAATTGTTTGAGATGATAAAAATGAACTCATATTCTTTATGTAGCAGTAATGTTGTTTCTTTTCATGAGAAATCAGAAATAAGCAACAGATTTACAAGATTTTTGTTTAACTATTTGCTTAGTCTCAATGGATAAACATCTCTTCATGCCCCAAAACATTAACTGTTACTGTTGGATTATATTTTGAAATTGGTCAATGTCTTTGAAACCAAGAGGAAATTCAATGTTTTTGTTTTTTGTATTTTGTATTGTTGAGAAATTTCCTTCATCTTCCCAAAGAAGGTTAACTTAGGGTAGATAGCAGAAGTATCTATTTTGTTTTAATCAAGGTTACTTCCTTACAGTCACCTTGGTGTATCTTTTCCAGCAAGCATCTGACACATGTATATAAAAGACATGCCAACGGCAATGCAAGATATGCCAACAGCAATGCAAGGTATGCCAGCAGCAATGCAAGATATGCCAGCAGCAAGGCAAGATATGCCAGCAGCAATGCGAGATATGCCAGCAGCAAGGCAAGATATGCCAACAGCAATGCAAGATATGCCAGCAGCAATGCAAGATATGCCAGCAGCAATGCAAGATATGCCAACAGCAAGGCAAGATATGCCAACAGCAATGCAAGATATGCCAACAGCAATGCGACATATGCCAGCAGCAATGCGAGATATGCCAACAGCAATGCAAGATATGCCAGCAGCAATGCAAGATATGCCAACAGCAAGGCAAGATATGCCAACAGCAAGGCAAGATATGCCAACAGCAATGCGAGATATGCCAGCAGCAAGGCAAGATATGCCAACAGCAATGCAAGATTTGCCAACAGCAATGCAAGCATTCCTCATCATTCTTATTCTTTACATTAATAACCATTTTCTTGTTACCTAGAGATTCTGGGATAGGAATATATGAGGACCTTGAGGTCTGTATTGATCAATGTGAATATCTCGTCCAACAGTTTATTTGACATGGTCCAATTTGGTCCAATTCTTAACACTACAAAACGAGATATAAGTTTTAGGAATTGTATTAAGAAATAATTTTAACTCAAATTTATTTAAAAATTAATTATTCCAGATTCCTCGAATATTATAACTAACAAGATTAGGATTTATTTGAAGAAGTTTAGAGGTCTTGTCGATAGATACCCTTGAAGATTGTTTGCTTTTAAAATTTTTTAAAAAAACTTAAATGCTTTCATTTTAAGGTTCAATATATCTTCTTTAACCAGAATCAAAAGTTATTGGTGTACTTACATTCCTTTTATTTCCTAACTGCAAAATGTTGAAATGATAAATGACTTCTTCTTGTTATCATTTTTCAATTTATCCTCTAAATCATTAGCAAGTAGCACATTTGACCGAAAAACAAAAAGCTCCATTTCTTTTCTTTTATTTACGTATCTTCTGCAGCCTGTATTTAGCTTTAGATTTCAAAAACAAAATGAGATGTTAACTGACTGTCACTAATGGCTACTGGACAAGCTTGCATATTCACCAGAGGATTTGCTTCACAATCTGCTTTGATCTGTATAACGAACACTGATGTTTTTAATCGCTAAGATTGCTTACTCACATCAAAGTACAAAAATACGATAAAGATCTTTGAAATCAGAATATGTGAATTCCAGATTTGAGACCATGAGTTTATCCAATTGGTAATAATTTTTTACTATTTTCAGTTCATGCTTCATACCATAAATCATCATTGAAAATGATAAGTGATATTGAATTTAGCTTGGAGTGGGGGCTAGGGGAGGCTTGTGGGGGTAGTGTGGGGGGAAGGGGAGGCAAAATACGTTGTGGGTATCTGCACGGGACACGACCATGGTTGCCGCAGGGGGCAAACACTAGAATGCACTTCTCAACAAATTTGTCCACCAAATCAACTTTAACAAACGAAATATTGTTGACCACAACATCTTGACAGGAATTGAGAATAACCAACGCATTAAATTAATGCTGTGCCATCTTTGTATCTTGTTTCTGTTAATATGAAATTGGTAATGAAAGACATGCTTTGTAACGATGGACTCACTAACGTAAGTGGCCATCCAGAACAAGCAATTGTGTACTTGGATGCAAAAAATTGAAGGAACGTATGTAACTACAACAACCATAGTTAATGGAACTTGTATCTTTGTCTATAAGATAATGGTGTTTTTGGAATTAAAATACAATGTCATGGATACTGAAGATGTGTACAGAGGTATGATTTTGAAGTCCATTTGGAAAATATCATAATACCTGTAATATAATCATAAAGAGCTATCAAAACTTCAATAGATGCTCAGGGATCCAGAGCAAATCAAATCAAGTTTTCACCTGCAAATTGAATTCTTTCAAAAATATAATATTTTCAAAGTTCCTCCACAATGCCTCTCAGTTATTCAAGCTTTTCCAAATTATCATTCTATTTACTTTCATTTATTTCGCCTGGTCTGAGGAACATACAGAATATTGTCCATCAGAAAAGCATATGTTAAGACATTTATAGACACCTTTAGCTGTAGATAAACCAGTGTTGAAATTAATTTCTTGACATTTAAGGCCCCAAATCTTTACATCTTCTTTATTTATGTGATCAACTCCTTCAGCAAAACATTGTCATAAATTTAAAATAAAACAAAATCAGGGTATTTTACATCCGTACTATTCCAATTCAACGCTGGGGTAGTTTACAAGCAAAATAATGATCTATACTCCACAGCATTGTCGAGGCAGTCTATTTGTAGGGCTATAGCCTTGACAAAAGATACACACAAATATACACGTTCAACTATATCTCAATAACAATACATAGAAATATATGTACTCAACTATTAGCTCCATAATAATATGCACAAATATATGTCCCCAAATGTATCTCCAAAACAATATGCACAAATATATGTGCCCAACTATATCTCAATAATACATACACACAAATATATGAGTTCAACTATGTCTCTATAACCATATGCACATTTCTAACAAATGACACATCATTACGTTATAAAATTATGTAATCTGAGTACTCTGATTTAGAAGATAACGATAATTTTCTCTAGCAGTGAACTTAATTGTAAATGAATGCACTTCCTTGCCAATGTTACGACTGACACATGAATATGTTATACAAATGGATAATCTCAGTATTCTTATCTAGAACATAGCAAAACTTTTCTCTACCATTGAACTTAATTGTTTGCGAATGTGCTTCCTTGCCAATGTTACGAATGGCACATTAATATGTTATACAAATGCATAATCTCGGTACTCTTATTTAAAAGATAACAATACGTTTCTCTAGCAGTGAACTTAATTCTTTCTGAACGTGATCCTTACCAATTTTGCAAATGACACATTAATATGTTATGCAAATGCGTAATCTTGGTACTCTTTGTGATATAGTGACTGAGCATCAGTTAGCAGTCACCTGATCTTTGTATTTTGATTATGTTGCATTAATACAAATATGGTATGATGCAAGCCTGATGTAACCTTCTTGTATATATTCAATGACAATCTGTAATTAAGTAGACAGGAAATTGAGATCTAAAAGTAACCACAGTTGTCTATTATTGTGTCATCTTCATCTACACTGGACTTACTTGCACTTGGGATTAGTATTCTTCCAGTACATGAAATTGGCGATGAGGAAATTTTTATTGGAACTCAAGATTCCCATTTCTGTTCAAATTCTACAGTAAAAGGGCAATTTCTGGGCAGGTTGGTCCGTACAAGCAAACCGACTATGCTGATTGTTTTGACTCATTTATGGCTGCTAACCAGATTCTGGCGATAGAAAAGTCAGCATTTTCTTGGCCACAGTTGGATCGACTCATAAAGTTGTTACAGGATATATGCAGCCCAGATATGCCATCTAGTAAAAACCTATCCCAAGCTTATGACATTATTACCACAACACTATAAGCCAGAGCCGGTCGTCATCGCAGACAGATACAAGTTCTGGACAGCAACTCAAGCTGCGGATGAGACAATAGGCATCATCATCTGCCTAAAGTCCCTTTTGTCTACCTGCAAGTGATCACCTAGTATCAGGACTTCACTCAATACAGCCAACCATCATTGTAATCATCATCATTATCACAACCATCATTATCATCATAAACACCATCACCAACTTTATCACCATCAGTATCATCATCATCATCACTATCATCATCATCATCACCATCATCGTCACCATCAAAACTATAATCATATATCAAATAATCATATAATCATATCAACTATAATGGTGATCACATGGAATGTTTCCCCGCAAGGACTTACTTGCGTGAAAGAACTTTTTTACTTGTAAATTTTACAACCTTAACCTCACATCACTTTCTTCTTATGAGCTTGCCCTTTTGTTTGAAAAATATTAAGAGACGCAACTGTAATGATTATTACAGAAATTCTGTTTGTTTCAATTGCTTTGCGTAGATATAAAATACTTCTTAGACTTCTTAAAGACTTCTTAGCATCTTTAAAATAGTTACTTATTACGTTTACAAAGTCGAGGGTACAAAGTAATATTTTTTTCCCTTCAGTTCCATTTTGATGTCTAAGCTCATCTCTATTTCCCAGCGCAAATGCGCCAGCACAGTGATCACCTAGTATCCGGACTTCACTCAAAAATAAGGAAAACGCAATGTCATATCCTAACGATCGAGCACTTGACATTCGAGGCTGCACAGAGTAAGTGTATTGCCGCTACACTACAAAACACTACAATAAGCTACACAGCATAACTTTGCACTACACTATATTGCACCACACAACAGTACACTAAACCACAGTACACTGCAAGTTTTACACCAGCAGGCATAAGGATTCGAATGCAAAACCACCACACAATTCTTTAAGGTTGCTACCTGTTAATCATTACGTTGAAATGCCCTAAACTAGTGTAAGAAGCGACATTTGAGCAAGAAGGAAGGCGGTGCAGCGAAGTGTTATGCAGGGTAGTTACAACCGTACTTGCACTTACTTGCACTTAAGGCACGAGAGCTTGACATCAGAAGACGTCCCCTGTGGCTTGCCCCCGCAGGATTCTTCGCCATTGAGCACGATCGGAAGCCAAGTCTTGTACTCATTGACTAGGAGTTCAGGCTTTCCAGGACTGTTTAAGGTTAGAATATTCCAAAGTCCGAGAGAGCACATTCGCTTGAGAGTAATCAGCTTTACATCAGCTTCCCCGGACGCGGTAGCATTTTATCTTGAATCTTCACGGCAAAGAGTCATGAAGGCTTGTTCGGCTGGGATTTTACGGGGCTCGTCTCACCACCACCTGTTGCTGGCCAACAGCAGCCTGCGCTTTGCTACTTAGCCACCCACCGGTGCAGAAAGGGTTACCCTAATCGTTCCCAATGCTGTTTCCAGAATGCTCCACGGGAAGGCATCGCAAGACGACTTGAGCGAGTGCGGAGTCCGAGGGCCAAGGATCGTTTCGTGGTCACGGCCGGGGCCGATCCCATTCGACTGCAACCAAGGGTCTCCCTAGACTTTCTGCAAGAAGTGCCAGACACTTCAGGCCCGCGAACATACTTAAGCATCCTATTACAACCGTGAGCTACTAAATGTCGAAGCATTACCCCCAAACAAATTTCCTAGGGCCTTGTCTGCTGAGCTAACAACATTGCACACCATTGCAACTTACGACCTAAAACTACACTAAAGTACACTACTCTACATTACACAACACTACAAAAGCTAGTCTTATCACTATGGGCCCTCAAAAAACGGAAGAAACCAATCGCCTTCTACTTACCAAGTCGCGTCGTCCTAGTCAGGCAGTCCCATGTAGGACATGTGACAGTTTGGAACACTTACATGCTCAATGCCCACAGATGCAAACGTAGGGGTCATTTGCGGAACATATGCCCTTTTGAATCAGCCTCGGTTTCGTCGTACGGGCAATCACATGGTCCACGATGTAAACAAAAGAACTGCAACAACCACAAAAAAACCAATAGTGGTCGTGCGACTTACGGCACAGGGAGCTATGAGACCACCCCCGAGAAAAGCAGATGCGTAATAATGAGTAACCAATAACCGACCAAATTACCTTAACAAAGGCATATGAGAACACATCGGCATGGAATATCCACAACTTCGCAAGTGATTAACAAAGCGATTCACACCGGCCAGAACGCGGATACCTACAACAACAAAGCAGAAGTAAGGAAAAATTTGACAGCTACTACTCTATTTGCCTCTCAGAAGAAAGACCTCTTGGAAAAAACCACAGACCAAGATAAGGACCCTTGCACACATATTTGCAATCTAACCAACCAACAGTACCCACCAGTGCGAGTCCCAATTACCGCATAGGGGACCCAAAATAAGGCACGTGCCCTCTTTTCTAAGCATCCCCGAAATCGCAAACCACGAAATATTATTAGGTTCATTATCATTCATTGCATCCTTGTATCATTTGATACAATATTATTTTGCACTCTGCCCAAATTAAAGGATTTGTGGCATGCACTAGCAAAAATCGGTAATTGGGGCTCGCACTGGCAAACTGGTACGTTGTAGATGAAAACCATTTCAAGAATCAAATTCAGCACGTCCAGTAACGCTTTAATGCCAGATTTTATGATTATTGAGCGATCGGAAGTACCCTAAAAAGAAAATTGTTTGCAACTGCTTCAGTGCATGCCCCAATTATCGCAACTGGGCCCCGGAGTAAAGCACCCTGCCCCCTGTTCTAAGCATCGCCCAAATCGCAAACCACGAAATACTATTAGTCTCTTATCATTCATTGCATTCTTGTATCATTTGATACAAAACTATTTTGCACTCTGCCCAAATTAAATGCTTCACCATATGGTATAGGTGCAGTGCTCTGCCACATGATGCCAGATGGATCTGAGAAGCCCATAGCCTATGCCTTTTGCATATTAAATACTGGAGAGCACAATTATGCACAGATTGAAAGAGAAAGCCTTGCAATAATTTTTGCGGTTAAGAAATTTTATTGGTATTTGTATGGCCGCACGTTTACTTTAAGCCACTCACTAGAATTTTTGGGTCCAAGACTGGCATACCAGCCTTGGCAGCTGTCCAGATGCAGCGTTGGGCACTTTTACTTTCCGCCTACCAATATGATATTGTTTACCGATCTTCAGGTGCTAATGCCAATGCAGACATGTTAAGTCGACTGCCCCTCTCTGCATCATCAGACATTGATTGTGATGAAAATTTTATTCATCAAACGGTTGTTGATTCCTTGCCTGCTACTTCCATTCAGGTTAGAAAATTGACAGCCAGAGACGCTTTGTAGTCCAGGGTATATAACTTTACTTTGTCAGGTTGGCCCCAAAGCTGTCCCAACCCTTCCCTGAGGGATTTTTGGATACGTCAACATGAGTTATCTATTGAGGATAAATGTCTCATGTGGGGGCAATGTGTTATCTTACCTGATGTCTTGGAGTCACAAATGTGGTCTGGATTACATTCTTGCCACCCTGGCATGAGTCGTATGAAAGCTCTGGCCCGCTCTTATGTCTGGTGGCTAGGACTAGATAATGATATCGAAGCCATGGTTAGAAGTTGTCCAGAATGTATCAAAAGCCAAAAGATGCCCAACCGTGCACCATTATTATTATGGCCTTTGGCTACCAAGCCATGGCAGCGTATACACGTGAAACTTTTACAAATTAAGAGTCAGTCATTTTTGCTAGTAATAGACAATTATTCAAAGTGGTTGGAAGTTTTTCCCATGAATAACACTACTGCCCATACTACCATTCTTAAACTTCGATCCTTATTTTCTGCATTTGGTTTGCCGATACAGGTGGACTCATATTATGGACCTCAGTTCATTGTCGCAGAGTTCAAGCAATGTTTGGCTGCAAATGGTAGCAAACAAAACCTTAGCCATTCCATTCACCCTGCTACAAATGGGCTTGCTGAGCGTCATGTACAAACCTTCAAGCACAGTTTTCTAACTTTTATAGCACCACTTCTGCTCCATCATAAGGTGGCTTCCATTCTTTTTTCGTACAGGAACACCTCTTATTCTACTACAGGAAAGCCTCCTGCAGAATTATTTCTAAAGCATTCTCCATGCATTAGTTTTAACTTGTCAAACCCAGTCTCAAGCATAGAGTAGATACCAAGCACCAGGACTCAAAGCAGCACCATGATGGTGGTAAAGGTCCAGCTCCATCCTATGACATGTACCAACCCGTTTGTGTAAGAAATCTGAGGGCAGGAAGGGAGAAGTGGATTCCTGGAACCATCATACAGGTCAAAGTCCCAAGATCCTACATTGCGAGGATACCGAGTAACCAGAGAAGGTTTGTCCATGTGGACCATCTGATGATACAACGAGAGAAATCAGTATACAAGTGCAGGCAGAATTGAGGACAGAGATCATGTAGATTTGCGTAGTACCACTCTAGATTTGCGTAGTACCACTCTAGATTTGCGTAGTACCACTCTAGGTTTGCGTAGTACCACTCTAGATTTGCGTAGTAGTACCATAGATTTACCTTGTAGTACTAGTGTAGCTACAACAGGAAGTTCACCATTTACAACCGCAAATCCGTGTGCCAATCAAGACGGTCATACATCAACTGCATTGCAAAAGCTGCCTGCCCCTACTGAACATTCCAGTACCAATGCCTCTGAACCACGGACTCAGACATTTACCTGTCTCATTGTCCTTGTGTAAACATTTAGTGAACCACCATATAAGATTCATATATCATTGTCATCAGTGTTACATAATAATAATGGTACATAGCACGCAAAGCACCCGCAGAAACTTGAGATGTTCCTAATCTCAGCGAGTAGAAAGTGACAAGTTTCAAAACGTTCTTCCGCTTTGGAAATGTTGCCATGGCAAGAAGTTCAATATCGGCAACGTCTGACGTGTAAACCATTGTCAACTGTTACGCGGTCTGGTCATGTTGCGAAATCCAGACAATTATTAGACGTATATGCTTAGTTACAAATTAGTTACAGTATGCTTTTACGATATTATTTCCATGTCTTAGGCAAAAATCTAAAGGGGACAAATTGTGATATAGTGACTGAGCATCAGTTAGCAGTCACCTGATCTTTGTATTTTGATTATGTTGCATTAATACAAATGTGGTATGATGCAAGCCTGATGTAACCATCTTGCATATATTCAACCACAATCTGTAATTAGTTAGTTAGGAAATTGAGATCTAAAAGTAATGACAGTTGTCTCTTATTGTGTCACCTTCGTCTATTGGACTTATTTGTACTTCGGATTAGTGTTCTTCCAGTACATGAAGCATTATGCATTAATATGTTATACAAATGCATAATCTCGGTACTCTTATTTAGAAGATAGCAATGCTTTTCTCTACCAGTAAACTTTATTTTTTCCAAATGTGCTTCATTACCAACGTTACGAATGAGACATTAATATTTTGTACAAATGCATAATCTCGGTCCACTTATTTGGAAGATAGCAATACTCTTCTCAAGCAGTGAACGTAATTGTTTCCAAATGTGCTTCCTTGTCAGTGTTACGGATGAGACATTAATATGTTATACAAAGGCATAATCTCGGTACTCTTACTTAGAAGATAACAATATGCTTCTCTAGCAGTGAACTTAATTGTTTCCAAATGTGCTTCTTTACCAATACTACGAAGGATACATTAATACGTTATACGAAGGCATAATTTCGGGACTTTTATATAAAAGATAACAATTCGCTGCCATATCAGTGAATGTGATTGTCCGAGAATGTGCATCTTTACAAAGTATCCAATCTTATATTAAGATACAACGGCATAGTCTTCTGAGGTAGCTGTGAGTGGTTCTGTTACACTTTACGTTGCTCGGAACATCAATAAAGCCAGAGCATTTATTGTCAATATCACTTGTCAATGGTTGATCTCCATATTCATGTTTGTCTTTGTAATTGTAATTGGGGAGGCATGTAATTCCTTTTTGGTGAAATATCCAAATAGAATTAAAAGTTTGGATATGAGGAGAGCAGTGCATGCCTTTTGAGCAACATGTAACACTGCAAGAAGACCCACCATCAGCAATAACGTATTGAGCAATGTCAACTGAAAGACAAGCAAAATACAAAATATTTACGTTGACTCCAATGCGACATTGAAAAATCTTCAAGAAATAAAACGAATTGATGAGACTTTTTTATCAAAACCTAAAAGCAAGAAGTTAGAAGAAACAGCTTCTTAGATATATGACAGGCAAGGAAGAAATCCTTCTTGTTAGATTGGACCATATTCAGAAGGCACTTCAGGTACATGAACAGATTATAGGCACACATATCTATCTATCTATCTATCTATCTATCTATCTATCTATCTATCTATCTATCTATCTATCTATCTATCCATCTATCT
>JANTCA010001232.1:0-12142 GCA_024741275.1 Chironex yamaguchii
TTTTCCACCATGGTTCCTGTTTCTCTTTTTTATTTGGGCGTTTTAATCCAAGTAGCTTTGCAACAACGACGCCTACAGCTTTCATGAGATCGTTCATCTCGCTTAGTTATTATTATTATTATTATTATTATTATTATTATTATTATTTAACCATAATAACGGCCTGGAAATTTATGTGACTTCCAGTTAACGGGTATTTCATTAACGCGAATTTTAAAAAGCGGCGTTATTTAAGTGCCGTGTCAATTTCCTGGAATAAGGTAATCTCCACTGAGTAATAATATTACCGGGTGTTTGATGCAATTAAGTAATCAAATAATCAGATGTTTCTCCATAAAAACGTTCTCTCCATGAGTATTTGGTGCATGGTCATTATCGTCGTCGCCATCATAATCCCCAGGGGTCACCCTTCACACAGCTGGGAAAACATACTCGTGATGTAACTTAAATCTATAAGGAAGCATATTTTTATTATTGTATTGTTAACGTATTCATCTCTGTTTATGCTGTTGTTAGTTTTATCTCTTAAATCGTCCAAAATTATTTTGCTCTTGGACTTAGGACAGGGTGAATACGTGGAGTTGATTTGAGCTTGATGGCTTTTTCTTGCAAACTGCTCTTTTCTGGTCACAGTTTAAAGGATGCTCCAAGAAAGCGCACCGTTTTGTACAACGAGTAACTGTTGAGTACCACTTATCGGAGTGAATGTGCAGGCTTTATACCAAGGAGTTATGTATTCTTTATAAATGTAAATCTCAATTCAGGAAGTACTGTAGCAAGTATGATTGTTCAATGGCTTTTTAACTGGGCTTTGAGAAGGGAGCATGAATTATGATTGTAAACATCACAGAAGTTATGTTACGACAAAAGGCTATTTTTTACATTTTAGGGGCTGAAATCAAGTGCTCTCACTGTTGCTCCCCCAAATGGCACCAAACCTAAGCCTGAACACCTTGGTAGGTCACCGGATCAGTTAGAACCAACACGAGAATTTCACGAGGAAATGACGGAAGTTTGCCTCGATATGATGGCACGATACACGTTCTCAACATGTGCTACTCAGCCCAAACGGTACGTACTTGGCCGCAAAACAATCTTGCATCAAAGATATCCAGATCACGTGTATCCTGATTAGTTGTACCCTTTCCCGGGTCCCATTCTGCTCTATTTTACTAGTATGCGTTTTTGTCCCGCTGCGCACTGTAATTAAATAGGGTGTATTAACTTGAAAATCGCATTGAAAATTTGCGACATTGCGCTAAAAACATACTGAGTCTTTTTTCGTCTGACACGCTTCAGAGCATGAATCGTCAGAAAGGAAAGTGTAGATATATGGCAACTTTTTTATAAGGTACATGGATCGAATTTAGCCAATTTTGAAAAGCTTTTAAGTATGTTTTCGCACACTGTCGCAAATTTTCAATGGGACTTTTAAGTTTTGTACCACAAAAATATTTTTCGTGTATACATTTGGTCGTTCCATTTTTGCCTTGTCTCTCACTCATTAAATCATCTTTGTCCTCTTCTCTTAGGTTTTTTAAATTTTCCTCTGCCGACGAGTTTGTGTTTTCACTAGTGTCTGTTTGTTTATTTGTTTGTGTATTAGTTTGAGAACTCAAAAATACTAATCGAATTTCCGGAAATTTAGTGGAAGGGTAAAGCATGGGCCTGGAGAGAATTAAGACTTTAGTGCAGATCAGCTTCAACTTTTGTATTTTTCGACCACAATCATAACCAACGATCTGATTATAATATTAGATGGAGCCACAAGCATTAAAGAAAATTTGATTGGTGTAACCATAACCCCTATATTTTGTAATGACAACGTTCATAAAACCACCATTGTCGAGGAAATTTTCTCGGAAAAACACACATATCATGGCTGTTGTTGATACAGCTCAACTAAAGATCAAAAGAAGATGAAAAGCGCGTGTGACGTTTTAAATCCTACTTAACTTTGGAAATCCAACCTGAATTTGACGGAGCTATACGCTCTGGGAGAGATTTTTGTGATAGCTGGAGATCTGGATTGGCATATTGTCGTATCTTTCCACTGTAGCCCACAAAATGCACCCAGGGTTAAAAATGTCGAATAATGCCAAGCTGAGAGTATACTTCAACAATTAGGCTGTGATATACAAATTCCAGTAGCGTTTTCTCTAATAAGAAATCTCTTTACAGCTTTAGATGTCTCTTAGCCTATATTCCATCAAAGCTTAATTACATTCATCTTTATCCAAAGTAATGAATTTCCTGGAAAGCAACTGCTTATATACGTTTAACAAATCCATTTAGTAGAACTTTCCAGAACGGTGGAGAATGCTATAGAACACAACAGAACGGTCTAGAAGCTTTAAGAACACAATAGAATCAAATGGAACTTTCTAGAAGCTTCGTGTAAAAAATGCATCAGCAAGGTTTCTGGGAAGGTTTCTAGAAGGTTCAAGATATACATGAAACTATCTACAAGGTTTTAGACGTACGTACCTCGTAGGTCACTTTTTCACACCATAATAATCATCAAATTATACACGTATGTTTTCGTGTTATAGGGTTCTGTTTTGACCATTGTAAAGACCTGAATTCAAGCAAGTGTCGTTGATTTATTTCTGCAATTCCGCTAAAAAGAACTTGCTGATCTAGTAACGTGCATTTTTGAATTCCGGGTGGTCAATCAGTTGTATACCTGCAATACAACAGACGTATTCTTGTCCGTACGAAGTAAGCTAAACACCTAGGGTGATTATTGACGAGAGACAGGAAAGGTTGTACTGAATTTTTTGCATTAGTGTCCTGGTTTTTTTCACATTTTAGGTCTCCGCTAGTTGAATTTCTGTTGTCAAATGGAATCTCACAGACTTGGCTGATGGGGAATATGTTGGTTACAATTACGACGAGTGGAAAAACCAACGATTCGTGTCCAGTTTGTTCTGACTTTGGAAGGAAGAGAGATGCCGCTAAACGCGCTGCTGCCAAAGTGAGGAAGCTCTTGGCAATGGGGAACGTTGCACAAAAGGACACTGAGAGAGGAGCTTTAAGCCGAAGTCGAACAATATCAGAACTCAGATCAACAGAAGAAGGAGGAAAAAATCAGGATTCTATTAAGCGCAGTCGTACAATTGCTGACTATCGTGCAAAGGAAGATGGTAGCAACAGTCAAACTACAACGCTAGGAACTAAAGAGGTCAAGATTGCCAGTCCGAAAGATACACTCTATGACAAGCAGTTTCCGCGAGACAAGAGTGCATCTGCACACATCCTTGTTAATAATAATGCCGGCCCTAAAGCAACTGATGCTTCGGTTGATACATCTGGAGCCGTTGATGCCAGCACTAGTATTTCAGGAGTTAACATTTCCTCTGTGACTGATATCGTTATGTCCGGTTCTGATCCAACCAGTATTCCCCTTTCAGAAAAGCAAGCGCTAATGTCTGGAGAGAATGAAGGCACTTCATCAAGTGTTCCATTAGTTGAGAAGATTCTTTTGTCTCCAGAAGGTAGCTATGGTTCCATCTTTTCGCCATCCAGGGAACTACTTTTTAGTCGACAGTCGTCTAAAACGGATATACATGACAGCAGTAAACGACGAAGTCTTCCTGTTGGAGACACCGAGGAAACACCCGATGCTACAGATCTGGTAAAAAGTGCTTGTGGCAGCGATGACACAACGAATGCTAAAAGAGAAGAAATCTTATCTGGTGCAAAGACAACGCCTGTTGTCTTGCTGGCTGATGACGTCATGGTTGCTAGTTCGTCTACATGTGGCAACAAGCAGCATCAAGTATTCGCGGAGGAAACGCAAGGCGATAAAGGTTTCAAAGTAAAGCAACAGTCGGATAGCCTGCCATTACCAAAATTAACGCCAAATAGCTTCAGCAATAACGAAAATGAAAAACTAGGAAAATCATGGACTGAAGTCAGCTACGGAGTTCGTCAGAGTCGGGTCGACTCTGAAGTTTCGAACAAAACTGAAAAATTAGTCGCAGAGTATGAAATTATTGACTTAAGTCCATCCGGTGATGAACAAGAATCAGTGTGTAGTTCCGAGCCCTATAGGCCGTCACTTTCGGAAACTATATGCAACTGTGTTTGTGAGGGATGGTCGGAGATCATGATTCGGAGGCCAACCGGGAACATTTCTTGGATCACGAAAATTGAAAACCGTCGGTTGCCTGAATGGAATAGTAACATCTTAGCCGATATTTCTGGCCTGGCAGCATCGCTCGATTTCTATGAGCATTCTGGCAGTACAGGTAGGTCTGTTTCGTAAACCAATACTGCACATGATCTCTTGGTTTAACTTAATGAAGGTTGTACTTTGGTATGGTATGCTGAAACGTACCACATCCACATATCTTAATTACCTCCGCCAGCAAGTTATGCTTTGGGGTCTGTTTGTCTGTCTGTTTGTTTGTCCGTTTGTTTGTTTGTCTGTCTGTCTGTCTGTCTGTTTGTTTGTCCGTTTGTTTGTTTGTCTGTCTGTCTGTTTGTTTGTTTGTTTGTTTGCTTATCTGTTTGTTTGTCTGTTCGTTCATTAGCAAGATAACTAAAAAACGTACGGATGAATTTGACGAAATAATCAGGAAATGTCCGACCCTCGATAAGGAAAAAATGCTTAAATTTTGGGGGTGATCAGGATCAAGTCTTAGATTCTGGATCACTTTTTCGGTGATGATACCTTCAGTTACCATCTTTGGTAATATTGTCACGAAAATCGCCTTGAACATTTGCGACATCGCGCTAAAAACATACTTAAAGGCTTTTTTCGTCTGACACCCTTGAGAGTATGAATCGCCAGAAAGGAAAGTGTATGTCAACTTTTTTTATATGAAACATGTATCGAAACTAGCCGATCATAAAATGAAAGAGACAAACAAAGACAAAATGAGAAAACAAACATCTTTGGAAGAGTCCAAGTGAGAAAACGAACTCTTTCTGCCTACAGAGTACTGGTTTTCTTGTTTTAATGTAGACAGACTCCAATACAGTAAGATGAAAGGACGATCTAGCTGTGTCAATTGTCCGAAAATTCTCGTCCTAGTACATTTTGGCGCATTCTGAATTTTCTAGTAAATGCTGCCCTATGGCGGAATTGCATGTTTTGACAGTCTTTTTCGCTTTGCAAGGGCGAGATGGCAGTCCTCTAGGATGAATTGATGCTTGACGTGCACTGGGCGGTACACGTTTTTTGATCCTGTCACCCAATCTTTGAAAGGAGCGATCTACATCTTCATGAAACCACAACTACTTAGGAAAATGGGGGAAACCCCTGTTGACATGACGTCTGTTACTCCAGTTCATTGGAATATTCATGTTGGCTTGGCGGACGATTGCGCTTCAAGTTTGAAATAAAATCCTTACGATAGTAGCTTTTACATCAAGTGTAGCATATCACATCTCTTATTGTACTTAAGCGTAAAGATTAGGTAGGATTCCTTGCCTTATCCTCATCGCGATCATCCACAGCTGCATACAAAGTTTCGAATGAACTCTGATATTTATTAATCAGTTGAGGGCCTCATCGCTACACTTCCACATCCATTGAAATCCAGGATCACATTTGTTGAAGAGAAAATTCTTCAAGCTTGTTGTACATTCTTTGCATCGTAGAGTTTTATTTATACTTTTGTTTTTGCTTATTCTTCGCGTATGTTATTGTTGTTTGTCACGTATTAGCCACTAAAAGCAAGCACTTATTTATATATGTTATTGAGGCTTTTTTGATCGTATTTATCCTCTCAATCTGTAATTATCTCCGGAAGCCAGTGACCTTGCCATGCCAAATTCATAACATTTGTATGTATGGAAGTCGTCTGCCTTGTGAGGGTTTTGATTGCACATATCAATCACTGCTTTGAGATTCGTCTGATTGACTTGCGATGTCCTATTTAGTAAGTTTTGTTTTTATTTATCAGATCAATCATCTGATACCATTGCTCAGAACAAGCAATCATGGGGTCCACCAAGTACGACAGATGATGGAAGCAAGGATGGACGCAGCACTAGATCAAGTAAGACTGTTAATCTATTGGCTCGACAGCCTGACATAGTGGACATTTCTGTTGATATCGTTGATACAGTCCTCTAGACATTTGCTCTAAGCGTGTTTTTGAATGACTTAGCCATAACCAATGATGTAGACGCCTGAATTGCACAAAAACGCTTAAGCCTTTTCTAGAACGAGGTTTCTACAGTCGACATTCTAAAAATGCCCAAAGAGATTGAAACAGTCTTGCGTTTAACGTTTAAGGAGTTTAGTGCGTGTATAGAAAAGTGTTTAAATCAGCTCAAATTTCCTTCTAAAACATATCCTTTCCATGTTAACAAGTGAGACATTGATTTGATTCAAGAACTGTAATAATTTCGAATTTGGTCGCTTTTCAAAATGGCCGCCAATTGGCTTCACTAATGTCTATTGTACTCAAAACGAGTCAGGCATCTAACCCTTTTGGCGTGTGTATCATTGACCGTAACAAGATTGTAGTGATACTCAACGATTGGTATTGCGCTTTGAAAAGGTACAGAGACTAAAATTTAAGAACCAGGTAGCATTTTTTCTTCTTTGGTATTGCATACATTGGTCACTGTTCTGATCAGGGTACTTGAAGATTTAACAAAACAAAGTTGATAGACTTAAAACTATTTTAAACGAAGTAACGTAGTTTTTAAGATTTCGACTAACAAATTGGCAAAAAAAACATTTTTGATACTGAGAAAGAAGAAGCACTTTGAGAGCGCAAACCTTCACCAAGCTAATGGTATGAGGTGGGACTCCCTGTTTCGCAAAATTCAAATAACGTGTAGTAATAGGTGTCATGGTAATGGGTTTTTCTCTTTCGTTGAGGTAAAAAAATTCTAACCATAGGTTTATTTGTAACAGGAATTTGCTTGGCTAATTTAGTAAATTGATTACTGTGTGTACATCATCAGTATTATACAGTCCATAATATTTAGATTTCTCGAATAGAGTAGCAAAATGGTCTGAAGAACTGTCATTGTCATGTAAATTGTAGGTAAAATGTACCAACTATATACTGTGGAATTACTACTTTGGACCAATCGGATATATCAATGACATAGACAGTGTACGGTCTTGGATTCAAGTATCTTGGACTTGAGGACTGTGTGTTGAATGTGTGAATACAATTACTATTTTATCCCGTGCAAGACGTAACATACGTCTCCGCAAGAAGTTAAGCCAACTGGAAGCGCAGACTGGATTGATGGTAGCGATTAAGAGCAACACCTTTCTAAAAAGAACAAAATGAACGAGTGTAGGCTAGCAGTTTTGCGTTCCCACAGCTCTATAACTCAAAAGAAAGAAAATAAACGATAGCTTTAAAAATGAGGGCATATTATCCATTATTGCTAGTTGATTTATGCACAATACATCGCTGTTAACATTGGATGATTTCTTTAGCTTTCGGGCCAATTTTTGTTTGTAAATTACGGTGTTAACGTGTATTTGTATTCTCTTCCGGTAAAAATGAACAGCATGATTCGAAGCTCTCGCAAATTTTTAAATTTGTAAGTACCCTTGTCCGAGTACGCTTGGCCCCGTGCTGTCGTTATGCGTCAACTAGCTGCCACAAGGAAACTCTAGTGGCCAGAGGAGAAGTTCCTCTATTATTCCTGCTATTGTCTTGTCAGCAGCAAAGTATGGCCTGTGTATGTGTGCACGCCACAGATATGTATGTATAAGAAGTGCCTGCCGCTTTAACACCCGTGTGAAATCTGGAGATTTCTTGTTGGTTTGCGTAAATTTTTGAATTTTATAATTGCTTTAATTGCATGCATGGGATAGACCTGAAACGCAGTGGCGTAGATGCGCAATACGTCTGGCGTAAGTCTTTGGTGAATGTGTGTGTATTTGCATGGATGTGTGTTGCATATTGTATTCGAAACCTAACAATAACAATTAGCTCGAAATGGTTGCCTGTCGTGTTTGATTTGCAACGTAGTTTGGTAGATTTTCTGATTTTTTTATCAATTGACATAAGTTAGATCATCTGCGTTTCCTAGGCTCGGGGAGCATGAAGCCCAATGAAAAGGAAGGGAGTTTTCTCATCAATGTAAGGCGAAGAAGGTTTAGCACAGGATCGATAGATATTCCTGGAGCATTTAAGGTATGCGTTATTTTAGCTGTAACTCTTGACGTATTGATACAAGTGTTACAAGGACTTTAGATTCATTTGCGTATGAGCAACATATGAATTGGTTGGGTGCAAGCACATCATTTGGTTCAGTAGTGTTCCATGTGTATTCGGGGGGTTGGTACCTGGTAGCGTTTATTCTAATTCGATGACAGTTTTCCTGAGTCATTGTAGATAATCATGGCGATTGCTGTGGTAAAATATGTTAGCTAATAGCACAATGCCTCTTTTATTTTGCGCCCTTTCTCATATGATCGATGCCAAAAGAATGCATACTGCCACGTGAGGCAAACTCTGAATTTATTCTTACCAAAGCGTGCCAAAGTAACGCCAACGACATTTGATATTCCGACAATGCCTCGTTTTTGGTGTTTGTTGTAAGAATGAGAATACGTGTTTCCACGTATGATAGTTTTACTTTGTATCAAAAGTATTTTTTAATATAGGGCACACACTTTATGCTTGACCGGAAGCCGCTTTTATGTCCAGAGACTCGTTTTGTTTTTGAAATTTAGTGATAAGTTGTACGTCTTACCTGTGACTGAGATTAAAATTATGCCAAATCAGATGATAGGGCGGCAGTTGATA
Organism: Chironex yamaguchii; assembly: GCA_024741275.1. Taxonomy (NCBI): domain Eukaryota; kingdom Metazoa; phylum Cnidaria; class Cubozoa; order Chirodropida; family Chirodropidae; genus Chironex; species Chironex yamaguchii. The sequence goes on from JANTCA010001232.1 coordinate 8,742, forward strand.
TTTGTTTAAATGTGTTTATATTAGTTGTTATTTGTTTGATCTATTTCCGTTTTAGTTTAACATGCCCAGCCCAGATGCCTCTCTCTTACTGTCCAAAGGTATGCATTGCTTTACAAACATACGTTTGCTAGTACTGTAATGATTATTGCCAGGGGCACCCACATAAAAGCAGTGATCGACCGAACAGGTCGGTTTGCCAAACAGTTCGGCCTTTTTGAGGGCCGAACGTGCGGTTCGGTGTTCGGCCGGCAATTTTCAAATTGCAATGTTAGGTTCGGTGTTCGATTCGGACATTCTCAAAATTTGCCCTGTTCCGTTCGGTATTCGGTTCGGCCATTCTCAAAATTGCACTGTTCGGTACGGCAATTATCAGAAAAAGTAGTGCACTTTGAGTTTGTGACGTTCGATTTTCCGCCCGCCTTCGTTCCCTGAAGTTGCAAGTAGACCACGTTATTGCCTTTTATGTTCAGTTAGGTGTTCGGTTCGGTCAATTTTAAAACCTTGAGTTCGGTTCGGTGTTCGGTTTGGTTCGGTGACTTTTAGAAATCGCTGTTCGGTTGGGTATTCGGTTCGTTCGATTTCAAAATCTAGATTTCGGTTCGGTGTTCGGTTCGGCACAAAATTTCCCGTTCGGTCGATCACTGCATAAAAGTGGATTGTGACCATCTTCACTTTAATTCCTGGTCTAACGGCAATAAAACTTACGCCATTCCTATCTCGTTGCTAAAGCACTGTACTTGTCTAGAGCTTTGAATCGAAACTCAAACTGCACATATTGAAATCACTTTCCTTAAATTTTTATCTGAATTTTTATCCAAGGGCAGTGTCATAAAGCAATTTTTCTTATTAATTAATAACATTTAAGGCTCCTGCTATTGTGCTGCCACGAACGTAACAATAAATTCCTGGAACATGTAATTTGTTTTTGGATTTGATACATAGTTAGATGATGTGTGCGATGCTTGTCGTAAACTGCCTACGCAGGTTATTGAATAACTAGTGAAAGGGACTATTTTACATGGGCTTGGTTGTAATATGTCCACGTTATTTAAGACGTACATAGTTATTCCGACAGTTGACAGTTGGGTGCATGGTTCAGTAATTAGTAGATAGCCAATACTTTTAAGGGTGTATCTTGTTTTACTGTCTACGTCTCACTCATCCATTTGATAGATTTCCTTTTTATCCGTAGTTTCAGTATGATATATTTTAATGTGATGGTTTCTAGGACGTTGAATGTCTCAGTTCATTGCGCCTAATTCGTTAAGTGGCGAGAAGAACGTATAGGTCAAATGTTTGTGTCGAAACTCCAGATTCAAATTTCTGAAATCTACGAATCAAACAAACATACTGTATTTCCTTGAAAGAAGACCAGTCCCAAAAATAGTTTGCGTCGGAATAAAGACTGTATTGAATTTATGTGAATTTGGCTACTTGTTAACAAAGCAGCATTTTGTGAAAATGGCTCCTGGGGAAAATGTCTCTGTCTGCGAAGTTACGTTCACAAGTACGTCATGGACGAAGGCTGTTCAAAAATACCAGCTGCAAGAACTAGACGAGAAAAACATTCAATGGTCGATAAGTCAATCAGATTCCTTCCTTAAAATCATCAATGAAGAGCTTTCAAAGCCAAACAACCACGAAGTTTCGGCAAGCGACAGATGTTATAGAAGTCTGGAGAAAATTGTTGATGAATAAGAACCAAATAAAATAGAGTGAAGCTGGAAAATGTTTTTAATGATAAGCTGAGCTTTAGCAATCTACTATCACGGGAGAATCACAGTTTCAAAAAGGTAATGATTGTCTGGAAAAGTTCGTGTCACAATAATTTAATCGCGAAGATCGCTTTTGGAACATTTTGCATACATTTTGGAAACAGAATATACTATTTGAAATATCATTTTCAAAATCCCAGCCTTTGTCAAATCAGTGGAAACCATGGATTAAAGTTTATCATGTCATGAGCCGTAATCTTTTTTCTCTGTTACTTACTTTTTACCAAGTTTTCATCAAAAAATAAGCGTTTGTAGAGATTTGCCCAAAATTTCATGTTAGGAAACAATATTCCTGTCTTATTATTTGAGCACTATGGTCAAAATAGGGAAAGTGACTACATTTATTGACAGAAAGCTTAAAAAAACAGTGAAACTATGATTTGAAAAATAGAAGGCCATCTTTCAAGCGTAGGTGTCAAGTAGAGGAAGCCGTTTCAGAATCCAAATTGATTAAAGTAATAAACTAGTAACAATAATTGATAATTAAATGTAATTTCTCAAGGATTTATCGTACAATCCCATACATAAGCACGTGAGCCATAGGTTTTAACTGCACTCTTTCGTGAGATTATACACTTGCTACCTTTCGAATAAGCGCCCATCTCGAATAAGCGCCCCCCTTAAAGGCAGAAAAAATAAATAAGCGCCTGGGCGCTTATTCGAACGATTACGGTATGTCTATAGCGTTGAAGTAGTGAGGACACAATGACTTAATATGAACAAAAGGTTTTGGCACTACATAGTCATCAACTGAATACTGCAAAAACATTACACTCAGCATAATCATGTTCAAGCTGCTCCATAAATCTAAAATTGAAGACAAACTTCCAGTAATACTCATCATTAATAATTAAGTTCTATGCAACCGACCAATAACAGAAACTCAAGCCAAGGAAACAAAGTTTATATTTGGTTTTTTAGCTACATATTTTAAACATCCATTATGATTTGTGAGCACTGTTAATATTAAATATTTTCAAGCCTTAAAAGATCAATATCTGTATGCTTATATCACCTGCTTAGTAACATGTCAGGTCAACTTGTTCGTGAAACATCTGTTTCACTGGCTTTATGAGGACACAGGGAGGTGGAATGCAGATTTTATGCAAATGCAGTTTCTGAAAATCCTTATCTTTGTTGACTCAGTGGATGCCATGGACAGTTTAAGTTTATCATGTCATGAGTTGTATCTTTTTCGTAAGCCAAAGCTTTTTCTTAGAGGTAAGCAGTCAACGAGTACAAAACGTCTTAAAAACGACCACACAAGGAAAACGTCTCTTGATGAAAAGAGTTTCATCAGTCAAAACAGTATTTTGGGCTAGGGAACGTTTCTAAGTTGAGGTGTTTCAACATGGTATAGAAGCTAACAAGTGCATTAAGGACAATTTTTGTTTTATTGTTTTGCTTATTTGTTCTCTCTTACTTTCGAACAGAGCTCAGTCATGATTGCATCCAAAGAGCAGCTAATTAATTAACGAGTACCTTCATGATTTTAGTGACTACTTTCCTGCCAAATTACTTCAATTTTCGGAATAAATCAATTTATCTTTCTATCCATCTATCTATCTATCTATCTATCTATCTATCTATCTATCTATCTATCTATCTATCTATCTATCTATCTAT
>JANTCA010001233.1:0-12142 GCA_024741275.1 Chironex yamaguchii
TTGGTGTTTTTTCAATCCATTTAATCCTTTACATTTTTTCCACAACTGCATTTTATAAATGTAGAATTAACAGGGACGTCTTTAGCTTGACTTGCTAGGCTACTGGAGGCACGATAATCCATTGAGTCTTTAGGTCCATTATCAACCCTCCTCTTACATCGCTAGGTATGGCGGCCAAGATATACAAAGTCCTTGCCACAAAAGAACTAAGTACAAAAAGAACAAACAAATCCAGTAAACTCAAACGAATCATGTTCAGTACAACTACCTGAACTGAAATGGACTTAAAATCAAAACAAAATACAGATAAATAGCTTTTTCAAGTAATTAAATTCTTGAAATATAGGACATGTACAAAGCATGTCTGCTCTGCTCAATGCCTGTGTAGTAGTAAAATGTAAAATGTCCCAATGTCCAATGTTCCGGAATCTGGGAAGATGACACCCAAACTCCACACAGGAAATGGATGAAAATGATTGCAAGTAAAACAGAAGAAATGGTTACGGAGGTACACGCACTAGTAATCAACGAAAATAAGCTTTGTGAGAGTTAAGAAAAGAAAGAATTGGTCCTCCCCAGGTATTGATGGTATACAAAACATTTGGTGGAAAAAGCTTAAAGGTACATGGAGCTCCATAATAAGATGTTTTAACAAATGAGTAGAAGAACCTACGGAGATACCTATTTGGATAACACAGGGAAGGACAGTGTTGTTACCCAAGTCTAAAGTTCTAAGTAATGAGAAAAACTACCAGCCAATAACATTTCTAAACACTTGTTACAAGATATTCACAGGGATAATAGGAAACTATATGAAAGAACATGCAGAAAAAAATAGTATCTGGGAATGTAGCCCATTGGGAACATGTTCTGGAGTATTAGGAACCGTTGACCAACTGATTATAGATAATACTATCATGGATGAAGTGAGAGGACAACAACGAAACTTGGCAGTCGCATTTTATGATTACCAAAAAGCATATGATATGGTAAGACATGATTGGGTGATCATGGTATATCAATGAATGAAAGTACCAGAGAGTGTTGTCAGTATCATTGCCAAGTTAATGGAAGGATGGAAAACCAGACTTGAAATTATGGCGAACGGGAAAATGGTTACAAGTAGAATGATAAATTTCAAGAAAGGATTCTTACAAGGTGATAGTTATTCACCGGTCGGATTTTGTCTAATAGAAGTACCAGTGGCTATGTTAATTGAGGAGACTGATAGGTACTGTTTGTTTTCTTGTATCACGAGTTTTTGTGATTAGGTATTTGATTAGGTATTTGTCATTTGTGTAGACAAAAGAAACTGTTACAGTTTGCTGATCACCACCTGTGGGCAAGCAATGAGGTTGTCTCAAAACCACAATCAGTTGGCGACAAACTCCGAAGGCTTTCGTGTCCTTATTATAGTTGTGAATACATATAGACTTGCAGTCTTCCAATTTGAGGTGACAAAATATTGTCTTGTATGTGGTTTGATAATTGTAAAATATCGTCACAAATAGACCTCAAAAAGACCTTTGTGTTATCAGTAGAAATTAAATCAGACTTTAAAAAGAAAACTTTTTAATCCATTTACCAAATATGGAAATTCGAATTTCAGAGACAATTTTAAGAGACATTTTTTGTCCCATTTTTAGGATCAAATTTTATATGGAAAGTAATAGACCATATTTAGCAGTATATTTGTGATCAAATAAAACAAATATCAAATAGATGTAGCATTCAGATTTAAATAAATAGTAGAGATAAGGGAGAAAATTGTAGATAACTGCACCATCAGTTTCCAGCTGATGCCGTAGTAAAAAAGCCTGTTATAAAAAATTTGATGTAAATTGTTTTTGATTATTTCTCAGTTGCAGGTTAGAAGTGTTTTTGTGTCGGTTTTTTTATAATATTATTGTACATACACTTACAATTTACAGCATTCTTATCTTTATAGTGAATTATCCAGTACTATCAATCCAAACTTGCGACGTGGTGTATTGTTGTGTCCTCTACACTGATGTTATTGCAAGAGACTCAGGAATCGAATTTGATGCCTTGCAGTGGCAACATTGATGTTATTGCAAGAGACTCAGGAATGCGATTTGATGCCTTGCAGCAGCAACACTGATGTTATTGCAAGAGACTCAGGAATCCGATTTGATGCCTTTCAGTGGCAACACTGATGTTATTGCAAGAGACTCAGGAATCAGATTTGATGCCCTGCAGTGGCAACACTGATGTTATTGCAAGAGACTCAGGAATCCGATTTAATGTCTTGCAGTGGCAACACTGATGTTATTGCAAGAGACTCAGGAATCCGATTTGATGCCTTGCACTGGCAACGCTGATGTTATTGCAAGAGACTCAGGAATCCGATTTGATGCCTTGCAGTGGCAACACTGATGTTATTGCAAGAGACTCAGGAATCCGATTTGATGCCTTGCAGTGGCAACACTGATGTTATTGCAAGAGACTCAGGAATCCGATTTGATGCCTTGCAGCAGCAACACTGATGTTATTGCAAGAGACTCAGGAATACGATTTAATGCCTTGCGGTGGCAACACTGATGTTTTTGCAAGAGACTCAGGAATCAGATTTGATGCCTTGCAGTGGCAACACTGATGTTATTGCAAGAGACTCAGGAATCCGATTTAATGCCTTGCAGTGGCAACACTGATGTTATTGCAAGAGACTCAGGAATCAGATTTGATGCCTTGCAGTGGCAACACATTTTTATTTTAACATTATTATTGTGTTGAATTAACCAACTATACAGTCCACAACTATACAAGAAATCGTGAAATAAGTCATTGGCCTAAGTGCTTCTGTCTCACATCTTCTTCCCAAGGTATCTGCAAGTCTACACATTGACTAAGATAAACCATTAATAGCCAAGTTCTATCTCCTAAAGGAAACGCGAGAAGGAGACATACAACTGCCAAAATTTGTCAGTTGGGTTTTGAGACACCTCATGTCAACAGTCCAGATAAAACTTTTCTGATGAGGGATTCGCTTTCCCACAATACTGTGTTTTGCATTTCTCTTATTAATACAGACTGTTCATTCTCTTTCTCGTTGTCAAAAATACTTTTAACGCTCGCTTTCAATTCTTTTATTCCACCTCCAGGACACTCGATAATTGCCGTAATCACTTTCGCTGTATATCCTCGTCTTTTGCGTAATTCGAATCGGATTTGATGTCTTGCAGTGGCAACAAGGGGCATGGACACCTGACGCGAAATTTTCTCGTTTGATAACACATGCTAAGGAAAGATGACGACAATGTTTAGACACATTTAAGATTGGAAGGATTCATTTGACTTGAAGTATTCAGCATTGTCTAAATGTCATTTACTTCCATGAGGTATAGAGTATTCATTGTATTAATTGTTAACTAGAGTATAAGAATCAACTTCATATAGCACAACATTGATTAAGATTTTAATTTATTTTAAAATAAAGATACAATTATTAACCAACAGGCATACGATAATGTATATATGATAGAGTATTTACATACACATCAAAATATAATACAGAACTAAAAATCGTGTTTGATCCTCGATAGCAGTCAGTGGCGTGGCCAGGGTAAATGAACTAAAAGGGGCAAGAAACTAAGGAGAGCTGGAGGTTTCGTCCTAATAAAAAGCAAATTCGACGACGCTCTTTACTTTGGCTTACAATACATTTCCCAATATCATGCATGCCACTAGCGATAAGGAACTTTGTTAATTTCGTGACAGCTGTTCTATAAAACAAAGCTCTTGGAGAAAAATATTTTAAAGAGACATCTTCACTTTATTTTACAAGCCATCTACAGGCTTCATATCTATCGGTGCTTAATGCAAAGAATTGACAATTTTGTAACAATTACCTCATAAGAGACTCAGTAAGGTTTCTTTCATAAAATGATAAAATAAGCATTAAGAGAGAAGCAAGTTTGTATATAACCTTTCGCTAGTACTTTGAACAAACATACGACAAAATGTAAAATCCTTATCACCAATTTAAACTACGTCATCTCCTACTTTTTCTGAGAACAATTCTAACCCTACCTGCATCAGCCATTTACTCTTCGATTTCAAGGGAATCCTGAGAATCAGCGTACACCAAAAGTGAAGGGGATTGTTGCACCCACATGCCCCTTTAGCCACGCCACTGATAGCAGTGACAATACTACAGAGCACCAGTAGTCTGGACGGGTATTGATGAGTTAATCAAAATAAACAGATCCACCAATATATACATAGATGAAGTAATAACGTAATTATCTGTTTGTACTTAATGCTTTAGGTTGTTTCCTCAAAAATAACTCCAATCAAAATTAATTACAAATTACTCACTAAAAACTCTCATTATGACTAGGTACCATAAAGATAGTTTACGACTTTAATATATTCGAATAAAGAGCTCACTTTAAATCTAAGACGTGACCTATGACATCCCTGTATTAAAACACAGAGCAAAGACAGTTCATCATTTCGAAATGGCAAATTTTGACACCTTTCAAGAGGTGCTAATCCTAGTCAAATACTTTTGCTAAAACGCTTGCATATTTTTCTTGCATACTTATTCGAGGTGTTGTTATGTCACATAATATATTGATAGGGTTGGAACACCTTTTACAGAACACTTGTATTAGCTGAGAACGCTTTACATTTAAATAGAAGCCATCAATTACTATAAATCATCATTATTACAAATGTCAGGTTTTACAATCAGCCAAAATGACAAAAAAGGAAGTTTGCCTATCCTTGTTTGATAGTGAGTCGTTTAGTACTCCACAATCACATTAATTATGTTTGGTTATTATTTTATATGACAGTAGTACGTCTCAGGAACTATCACAAATTTAAAAAGGACCACTACATCGTTCATGGCTCTGACGTACCTCGTGATCCACAGAGACTCAAATTGGAAACTGGATTTTCTTCTCTGAAATCCACCGATCATGTATCCATGACATAATTAAAATCGTATCAAAATTCACTAAATGCTCAATTCTAATTCCTTTTGGCATAAGACCCAAGGCATCAAGAGACATTAAAAATTATTAACAAACTCATTAAAAAAAGACCTAATTGCATCACTGACTGTATGTGGATATCTATATGTGTTTATAAATTGTCCCAAGTGGGCACTGCCACAATAGCTGCAAAATTAAAACTTAATTAGATTTCTACTCGCAACCTTAGAATCCAAGTTTTAACTAAAAATGATTAAGTAATGTAAATGTGTTTTGATGTCTGTGTCTTTAATCATGAGCTAGCTTTTTATCTGAGCTGCATATTTATAGGCTTCCTTTCTATAGTATCTATCGCCCTCTAAGTTCTCTTTATGTATCAATTAAATGACAGTAGATTTTGCATGCTTTCATAACATTCACAAAACAACCAACGTTCCGGGTTTTATTTCTTTCCAACAATGCAAACTATGTATTGCAAAACTAATTATCATTGCCCTTGTTTTTGTTTTGAAAATGTTAGGAGCTTATTCTGTCCACGTAAAGGGTTGGATGAATTTGCATCCAATGCACTTTTCGTCTTTTGCTTAGTCAACTTAAAACATTTTAATGATCCATACTGACTCCACCATTGATCACGTGATATGGAATGCGCTGTACGATTGGTTTTCCATTGTTTCGAACTATGCAAGAATGCCATATACGGAATATCTGGCAACACATTGCAGTTATTCCTCCTTTGAAGCGGCTTTTTCGGTTACTTCTTCTTCTTCTTTGACGTTCATCTGTTGTATAGCCTCGTTCGCAATTTCTATAGTCTCAACGGTACATGAGCTGAAGGATCGGTTGATTCTGCCTGCATTTCTGTCATCCACCTCAAACTGAGTTGCTGCTCTGGGTGTAAGAACGAATGAAAAGCTCATGGTTGTCGTAGAGGACTGGGTACTGGTAGTGCTAGAAAGTCTGAACTTATCCATAGTGTTTGTTTTACAAGTGGAAGAAAGACACTTACAGCAGATTAATTTTTGCACAAATGAAGCAAAAGATCTTCTGAAGTCAGCACTGTTGACGCTGTAAATGAGCCAATTGATACTCGAGTTGATAAGATGCGCTAAAACACTTAGCTGTGCCAAATATGGAAAATATTGCCATCGTCGAGCATTAAGATCATAGCTGAACCATAAGGCAGACACGTGGTAAGGCAGAGCAAGTAAAGCATAACAGATGACTACCATAATCATCATCTTGGCCAATTTGCAATTGGATCGAATACGAGCGTTAATGGTGGATGCACCATAAGCTGAATCAGCATATTTGATCATTTTGTGAGTTTTGAGGCTGCATCCAATAGAAACATATGCCCATGTCATGATCATCATTGGGACACCATATTGAAATGCAAACATAAATGTCCAGTAAGCGCGACGCCAGGTCTCGCCAGGCCACTTGACAACACAAATTTTCGCTTTCCCTGCTGCCATCAAATCCGAATAATGAACATATGGAATTGTAACGACAACTGAGAACATCCACAAGCCAGCAATTATCCATCCACCGGTCTTCCTTCTTAATCGAGGTTGCAGTGGAAATATGATAGATTTATATCTGTCAATTGATACCACAACAAGAGTAAGAACTGACACTGTCACTGCAATGTTGGCAAAATTAAAGAGATATTTACATACAACATATCCAAATGGCCACAATAATCCGGTCTCTTGATTTCCCATACTGAATGGTATGTAAATAAATAACACGAGAATGTCAGCAATGGCCAGATTTAAAATAAACCAACTGCTGGCTTTCTTTTTTAACCTGATGTGAGTTTTAACAGCCAAGACAACAAAAACATTTCCCAAAATTCCAATAACGAAAACAATGATGTAAATGATAAACATTGAAATTCGAAATACCAATCCAAAGGCGTATGTTGGGGTAGTAAGATTGGATAATGTTGTATTCTGAGCTAAAGTTACATTGTTGTCCATGACCGAAATATTTGATGCCATGTTTAACATGCCCTAACGTCAGCTCCTACTGCTGTCATTGCTTATGACAAAGATTGATAGAGGTGAAAATGATGCAGTCTCGTTATACTGCCCCCGACTAGGAATTGTCTACTTACTTCCCGGTTAATGATCCTCTTTGACTGTTAAGGTCACTTGTTCAAGCCATTTCTATTCATCTTTAATTACATTTCTAACCATTACTCAGATATGGCCACGCGGTCGAACAAAAGTGCGAGGCTGTTAACAAGACGATCAAGGTAATGTCATTTGTACTAATTCAACACATCATCAAAGTTCATTATTGCCGATTCCTTTTTAAGTTTACACCATCATGCATCAAAAACATTTTCGTTGAGAGCTAGAAATGATATCTTCACGTAGGGTAATAATAATTCAAAACTGATACCGGAATTAAGATTTTTAATAACAAAGACATCGATGTAATAGTCATAAATTTGTGGCAGTTTTAAGGAAACATTGTGCTCGGTGTATATTATTATTTTACAACCTTTTCGACTATTTCGTGACACACCTATTGAAGCGTGCTTAAACCAAATGACTCTATGAGACCGCGGTTTAAATTGACAGTTAGATAAATCACTATAATCATTTGTACACTTTCTAGCAAGAACAGAGGGCTAAAATCGTGTAAATAGTGATGTTTAAAAGTTGACGAACGCAGTTGTTTGGTCAAAGATGTGTCGCGATAAGAGGAAAATCTGTCCTCGAGTTGACATATGCATGACTCGGCCCTTCTAAAAACATTTTCTAAAGAAAATACATGTTCTTCTGTTCATGGCAACTCATGCTCACTACCCGTATATTATTTTATGATACAAGGGCAGCAAATGTCCTTTATAATCACTGCAAACTGTAGGATTGAAAAACACCACACACGTTTTAAAATACACTGACATAATTTATTAACTCAATTTTTTTTAACCAACAACTCTATATTCACCAGCAAAATATTAAACAGAAGAAACTAAACTTCCTATGCAGCACATTTTCTCAAGAATCTAAGCTTAACAGTAACACTAAGCCACAACAGAACGTCAGTGACATAATCCTAACTCCATAACCCCTTCTACTTAGTAAATCAGAATGCTCTCTACTGTCTTATGGCCTCACTTTCATAGCTCTAATCATCCATACTGATTTCTTACAGACACTTTATGACACAGACCAAATCTTCAGAGAATGTGACTTACAACCCATTTTTATGCCAGAATGCCTTTAGACTAGTCATTTTACTGTGACAGTTAGACTCGATATCTACATCTACGCGAAAACGATGACCTTGCGTTTATAGTGCCTTGAACCATTACATTGATACCTGTTGTCAAAAGACTTGCTCCATAGATCTTACTAAACCCAAGTACAAGGTTAACGAAAGACGAACTTTTGCTTCTATTGTTATTAAAATGTGACTGCATAAATACATTAAACTAGCATACGACAAAGTAGCTGTTATTATCTGGTTTCAAGACCAAGATTCTCTGCAACTGGATTGCATTTGCAATAGCTATAGTACACGAACACACATCTTCCACACACATACATCAAAATTCGAAGTTCATGGCATAGTCTCCCTCTTTCTGTCTCCCAACGTACTATGGTCAACCCAAGGACACCCAGAAGCACTCAGAAAACGACAAGGGTCATTGTGATTTCCAGTTTGCTTATTTTCAAAATAAGCTGGACAACTAACAGAGTTTTCTCATGAGGATTTCTCACTGGTTGTGGTCTTATTGCACCTAAAAATCTGAAAGTGATCAAGAATCCAGGAAAATGTCAAAGTGATCAAGAATCCAGGATTTTATCGAAATCATCACCAAAAAACAACCACCAAGAAACACTTAGAACATCAATATACTGTAAGAATTTCAGAAATATAGATTTAAAATTTTCTAAGTTACTATGCTAATAAACAGACAAACAAACAGAGAGTCAAAGGTAAACAAAAACAACCTCATTGGCAGAGGTAATTAGCCACATTACTTCCTCTTTCCTATTAACATTCTGGTTCACACATTACTTACATTAACTAAGGGCACTTACCATTCTATTTTTACATTTACCAACATTTTTTTACCTCCAACAATTTCCTTCTATTTCCTACTGAAATAAAATTACTCTGTATTACCATACTTAACAACAAAGGACTTATTTTCTTACTACCATTTATTTCCCTTTGGGCATCTAATTACCCCCGCCCCAAAATAGAGAAATTCAAGCAACGTACTAAATGTGTTTTAACGCTCGACGGTTTCGTGTGTTCCTTTTTTTTCTATCCATACTGGGAGCGCAACAATTGGCGCCAAGATTTGCATAAATTGCGTATACCTGAAGGCTGATTAGAGGAACAGATAACTAGGACATACCGAGAAATGCCCGACCTTGATAAATAATATGTCGGCGATGTAACTGAAGCCACTTCCCTACCACAGATGACCTTAAAACGCTTCCTAATACAAACCATACGAGCCGCACAACCACCTTCACTTTGATTCCTACCATTGGCAACGCACTAAAACAGCCAGTCCTTACCAAAAAAGCCAGTTCTCACTAAAACAGCCAGTCCTTACTAAAACAGCCAGTCCTTACTAAAACAGCCAGTCCTTACTAAAACAGCCAGTCCTTACTAAAACAGCTAGTCCTTACCAAAAAAGCCAGTTCTCACTAAAACAGCCAGTCCTTACTAAAACAGCCAGTCCTTACTAAAACAGCCAGTCCTTACAGCTCACTGGTACGACTACGTCGTATCTGTGTTACAGTTATAACCTTGACTTTTAATGCAGAGTGGATGGCATTTGCCACTTATATCCTAGAGTTTATCTCAAATATAGGCTCACTTGTGCCAAATCTAGTTTCCTCCCCTTTACATGAACTGATGCCGTAGAAAAGCCAATAAACAACAAACTAGATCACGCATCTCATTAATCATGACTCATCATTTTCTTCATCATCCATTCAAAGATTCTAGTGAAAGATCACTTTATATTCTATTTGCATTACCAAACAGCATTTATTTTCCCCGATACAACAACCGTTGAGTATCGTATAAAAACTAGGGGATCACTACGTTCAGAACGCTATCCAGGACAATCTCACCTCCACCGCGCAAGCCAAACTGTCTGGCAAATACCCATGTCGTAGCCCATGATGTGCCCATTAAATGTACAACACAACCTATCTCAGGTCTATATGGCACGTTATATAGTCACGATAAGTACCAATGTACCACGGTGAACTTATTGTATATGGTAAAGTACACTAAATTCAATCATTTCTACCTAAGTGAAACGCAGCGTTCATTTTCTCAGCGTTCTTTCTTTTCCTTTGATTACTTTTTTCTATGTTAGCTTACCGCATTTCCTCCTTGCATATACATACTTACTATCTACATATCATTTAGTCGCATGACTAAGGTCTTGGAGGTCGAAAATTCTCGAATGGATCATTCTCTTTTTCAATCGGGCGGTAAAGTTAAACATTTCTTATTTTATTGGATGCCTACTAACCTCCAACTACATTACTGTAAATCACATGCATAATACCAAACCATTTTTGTTTGTGACGTAGTTGACATATAATTAGGAACCATAGAAAAACTCGATAATTTCTCTATTTAATCAAACACTGACAGTTGTTGTATATTAGACAACTTTAGTAATTTGCCTCTTGCTGAATAGTGCAACGAGTTAAGGTCCACGTGCTCCACTATACTTCCAAAAGAGACACAGATTGAAAACTATTTAATTGCTGGCTATGAACAAAACAATAGTTATGATATTGAATTCAGAAAAAATGAAGATGTCACGTAGAGAGTAGTTGAACGATAGTGTATTGTGCATTCAAAAATACACTTTTAAGCAACCCTCGTCTTTCTTCCTTTTTGATTTAGGCACAAAATTTGTAAGTAAATGTTGCAGTGAATCAGGTATAAATCTAGTTGAGACAGACTATTAAACACCTAACGATATTGATTCACCATCACTTAGATGATTGAGAATATGGAACAATGAACTTTTGTTAATAGACTGATTTCAGGACGTGTAAGTACCAAAGTGTAAAAAGATAATGTCTTCGTGATAAGATGTTCAAAATGCATTTCACGTGTAAGAGTCAGGCACGATAAACACATGAACCGGTGGCAAACGTCAGATATGCAAATGATCCACTCCTAACCATTTCTCCACCGAATGGATAAAAGACTCCCGTGTACTCATATATTTCACAAATCTTCAATTATCTGAAGACACAATCCCTCCCTTCTAAACAGGCACTATGCTCCTTCCCCAACAAAAGACGCTTGATGTACATGCGGTACTAAGACTGAATGCCACCCTCAATGGATCCTGCCTCAAATCAGGTATGGTGCATTTTTTTGTAGCATACTCATTTCTGAGCATAGCTGATTCCCATGCAAGGGTTAGGGAATTTACTAGGAAGTGAGTTCTTTATGAGCGTGGGCTCCCGTTGCCTTCTCTCACCAATGGTATTTTGTTGGTGGTGACGCAGGTTCAAACTCGCAACCTCTGGCTTGCAAGATGGTCGTCTTATCCACTATACCACGACGGCTCTGGTGCATACAGCGACACATAACGGGAGTATATTGGAATAGTTCCTCGATCTTGAAAGTTTAGTATTGGATCCACATACAGTCCTTTCGAAGCGGGAAGTATCAAAATGGGATTGACCTATCCAAACACGTATGAAAGCCGAAGCAACATAATGAACCCTGTGAATTCGCATGCTCTGTGATTAAGACATGTAGTTCCCTACAGTAAATCTTTTAAAAGATGCCACTTTTGTCTGGAGGAAAAAATGGCTATTCTCACTTCGCCTAATGACATTGTTTGAAAACAGAAGGCCAAAACTGTCCGCTGACAACATCAATACAAATTTGATGCAATCAACTTTAAGGGCGAAAATTACCCCTAATCTTGGTCTGTAAACCTTAATGCTTTATATTCTATGCTGTATTTGTGTGTAGTTATACCACTATGTACTCAGTTGCCTGATGATTATATTAGGATTAAACTAGTTGTAGCAACAAAGCCTGTACTCTCTTATAGTTTATAACTTAAATAACTGTATATATATATATATATATATATATATATTCATCAAGAGTGGGCATTACCACAATAGCTGCACTAAGTGGGAGCC
>JANTCA010001234.1:0-12142 GCA_024741275.1 Chironex yamaguchii
GACATTGCGCTAAAAACATACGTCGCCTTGAAAAGCTAGCTTTTAAGTATGTTTTTAGCGCAATGTCGCAAATTTTCAAGGCGACTTTCTGATTAGAAAATTGTTTTGTTAAATTATACTGTTAATAAAAAATAAACACTTTCAGAGTTTGTCAAATGCGACAAAAGTTTTCCTCAGTTTTCATATGCTGAATTCACGAGACTTTTGCAAGTGTGTGCTGTTAGTGCCGATGTCAAGCATCTATTAATGGTACCGGGTGTGAAGGAACGTATTTTTAGTGGTATAAATCTCTAGCTGAGATTGAGGGAGCGACATACATCTATTCAAATGAATTTAGTAGCTAATGACACCAGCACATTTAGCAGCAGGGAGCGTATTTTGAATATGCCAGCTTATGATGTTGATAAGGAAGATGATTATGATGTAACGGGTGTAGGGAAGCGTGTAGGGAAACATTACTTTTGGATCCTGCTGAAACATTTTTAGTCCAGATGGACTAAAGAATATTTGCTCGGTCTAAGGGAATTCCACCGTCTCAAAAGCACCAATCCAAAGGGAACAGAGATGTAAGAAAGTGACTTTATTGTAGTCAAGGAGCCAGGTGCATCAATGAAAGCATGGAGGCTGGCGGAGTGGCTCATTCCAAGTGGTGATAATGAAGTATGGGGAGCCAGAGTTACAGTCATAAATGGAAGAGGGAGACTGACAAGGGTAATCAGAACCCTGAGGATCCTGTATCTATTGGAAGTAAAGCACACAAAGGAACAAGGAAAGAGCTTTGATTCATCCGGTTATACCCATGATGAACACTGTCAACCATCAAAAGAAAAGAATATCAAAGAAGAAAGAAGACCAAGAGAAGGGCAGCAATAAAAACAATCACTGATCAATAAAGTTATCGAACAAAGAAGGGGTGCAAACTATCTTATTTCAGTAGTATGAACCCCCTGATTTAAAGCTGTATATACCCTCTGACTATAAGTGGACCGAATTCTACTTGCGTGATCTTAATTGACATTTTACAAGAGAACGATATTCAAAGAATTTACTTGTTTGTTATGTTAGTCGGAGTAGCGATCCTAAGAGCCGGATTGGAAACTAAGAGTCTGAATGACATCTACACGTGCTTAAAGATTTATTATCTTACAAGGGAAATTTTGCCTTTATGCTATGTATAGTTGCGAACTTACTCTTGTGTATATAGGAAGTTGTGTTGGAATATTCGAGCCTTGAATCTATATTTGATAAATCACTTTGGAATTCTTCTTTGGAACTTGCTGTGGAGTCTACTCCACTTACCATACACCAAGAAGATATCCTAAATTTATCACAACAAGACCACTCAGGTTCTCTGAGATGTGCAGGATTATTTAAAATGTAAGTATTTCCTAAAACAAACGTTATATTTAAAGCTAAGAAAATGGTAAAATAATTTCTGAAATGAACCTGGCATGCTGAAATGCAACTCTTTTGATGTAAAGTTTGATCAATGATTTTATATTATGCAGGGCATATAGCCTGATTATCTGGCATTGAACTTGTTTGCTTTCTAGTAGAAAGGGGGGCTAGGCTTTCGTAATCTGCTAGGGGACGTTTCCATAAATGCCCGGATATCATCTGAATGAGGATGCCATTTAATGGTCAGAAACTATACAAAGTCATTGGTAACTCTGAACTAGGGTCCTGTCTTCATATTGAAATATGCATTTTCTTGATATATAATTAGATATGATTTGGTGACATTAGCATTTCCCTTATAAGTCATCACAAACTTGGCAATAGTCAGTTTTCTAGAGAGCAATATCCTATTTATAAGCACACATTGCTAGCAACAAAATGTGCAATATGAACGCAGCAAGGGGTCCGCAGAAATAGACAAGTGTAGTTGCGCACCTGAAAATAGTGTACAACGTGAACAGAACCAAGAGAAGGTCATTCTCGCTTGTGAAGAAATACAAGGGCTTTCGATTTATGTGAAATCGCAACTTGTGGTAATATATAATGTATTTCATTTTATAACACACTAGTTTATTGAGGCATACTCATTAGTGAGCCTAGCTGATTCCCATACCAGGGTAAGGAAATTGACTAGGAAGTGAGCTCTTTATGAGAGTGTGCTCCGATTACAGTCTCTCACCAATGGTATTTTGTTTGTCGTGACGTGGATTTGACGACCTCTGGCTTACAAGATCGTCGTCTTATCCACTATACCACGGCGACTCTATAAGACACTACGGTATGACTTAAACAGGTCTTAGGGATGTCATCAAATTACAAAACTTTTGCCAGAGCCATCTTCAAAACAAAATTAATAGGGTTATTTTTTTACTGTGCATATATTGCCTTTGGCTGTTGATAATGTGTTTTAAGTTCTTGGCTTCCAAAACTATACTGCTTGTATCACTGGTCAATGGCGACCATCTTGTAAACCAATACGGCAGTAGCATCGTTCTTAAGTTTAGACCCTGGTGGTGAAGATCAATGTTTATTGTGTTACTTTGTTACCGAAAGAAATGAAAAGTCTGTCTTGCAAGTCAGGGATTTGGTAAAAGAATGAAGATATCTAAACATGTATGTTCATGATAGCAGATTTTTGTTGTACTGTGATTGCGTTAAAGACCAGATAACCTATTTGGTGACGCACATAAAAAAAATGCAAGATTGAGTTCTCTCACGAGGCTAGCTGATTACAAAGAGATTTGTTTCTCTAAACAGGATGACGCATACCGATAGGCACTAAATGTGGCACAAGTTTAATCCCCTGTAATGCGTCTGTAGGGGTGCAATGATCAACTTATGACAAATCGCATCTCAGCTCAGTTGTCAGAGAATCTACTCGGGAAGCAGAAGATCGCGAGTTCAGCTCCTGCCCTTGACATACGATTTGTTTCTCAGAAGTACAACAGTTTAACGTTCATTTCAATGCAAGTCATAAGGACAATAACTAAAGGGTCACAGGGTCATGATACAGTTACGCATCATTTGCAGAGAGTACTACCAGCAGAATGAGGCAAGCAATAGTGCTTATTTGTTCTGAGAAAACCACGAAAGATTTCAAACCATAATATTATGCTGGTCTTGGAAGGTGTGAGCAGCGAAACTCGATGTCTAGGTTGTTGGCACACCAAAATATAATCATGGCTGATCCCAGTCACAGATTTCATGAAGCAACCTGAAGTCTACAGCGTTTGCAAGGAGACAAATCATTCAATATCTTTGCATTGTCTTATTACAATTGTTGTTATGGATAAAGATTATCATGACAAAGAACCGTTCTTACTCTATCCCCTACCTGGGGATATCAAGATGTAAAGCAGGAAAGGAGCTTCGACCAGTTCTGCTGTTGCAGAATTTGGAGATCAAATTGGATTCTTTTCTACTGACACACATGTCATTGGCATTTGCTCATACCATCACAACCACACCTCTATGTTTAACTACTCTTGATGGTGTACCATGACAAGAAGATAACATTGGTCTTCTTTATTTCATGATCGAGGTGTCAAATTCACTTGTAAAAGCGCCACCAGAGAACCCAGATGGATTAGTGGTAGGATGGCCATATTTCGTAGCACAAAACCCAAGGAAACATACAGAGCTTTGTTCAAGAGCCTTCTTCGATGCGCTAATCCTCCCCAAGAAGAGGTGTTATTTTTAAGGGAGGAGGGGGAGCAAGGAGAAAAATATTCCGACAAACCTTTTGGACTCACGTTTGAGTATAGAGCTACTTGAAATCAGCATATCCTAATAAAGATGTAAGATGATAGAGCAAAAATACTTTAGATTAAACTAAATCAATGCCTTAACTATACATAAGCCATTGTCTAAACACACTTCATAAAGCTGGCATAACATTATGACATGAAAGTTCTTAAGTTCTGGCTACAAGCACTTTGCATTATCGTCCTATTTCCAAGGTAGACGTGCTCACAAATATGTCTGTTATTTTTTCGTAGTCAACTCTTGGAATCAAAATCTTTTCAGCATTTAATGGAGTCAAGGATCTAAGAATACTTCGCTTAGTTGTGGATTATAAATTAGCCTGTACAAGCTCGTTAACTAAAAATGTTCGCGTGCACTTAGCAGAGCCAATTTGAAGTGTAACTGGTATTCTGTACAATGAAAACGAGTTTCGCCTTAAAAATTTGCCACATTGCGCTAAATACACATTTAAAAGCTTTTTTCGTCTGACACTCTTCAGAGCATGAATCGTCAGAAAGGAAAGTATATGCATATGGCAACCTTTTTTATAATAAACATGTATCAAAAATAGCCAATCATACACACGAAAGCAAACAAAAACAAATAGAAAATGAAGAAACAAAGCATTATTGGAAGAGTCCAAGTGAAAAAACTGTCTACAAAGTACTGGTTTTCTTGTTTTAGTGTAGACAGACTCCAATACACTTAGATGAAAGTGTATCCACGTTGCCACTCAACCGAACAGCCGTGAGAAAGTCAATTATTTCAGACTGCAAATAAAATGATGCTGGATCATAAGTTTAAAAAGTTTGGCCAAAGACATATGTAGTCACTGCTAGTCAGTACAGTCAGTAATTAGGCAAGCTAATCTTCTAAACCACTGGCATGACAGTGACAGTTTCATGACTTTGAACTGCTGATTGGCAAACGTCTCGAGTGTCAATACAACAATTGAATAATTTGCCATCTCTTGCAAAAAAGCATATTGATGTGACAACCAGCCTGTTGTTGGGCCTCTTTAGTGTCTATTCATTGGGATACCATTGGTTAATTTTTGCTTCCCTTTTACTTCTACATAACGTCGTTTTCGGGATTGAAAAAAGAAGCTGTACAGTTTCTCTAGTATGCACAAAAATAATTTTGACAGATAGATGCAAACTTGATTAAATGTAACGACATTGTGGAAATTCTTTTTGAAACAACAACTTTACGCTTTCTACTGCCGTTTCATTACAGATGCAAGACTGCCCTACTGCATTGTTCAAACTTATATCTCCTTGTATTTTCTTAAGTGTTTTCACAATTCCATACGCTTAAACATCTTGTACCTTTTAGACTGAAATCAGCCACTCACATCGAGGGTCCAACTAAACAAGTGCTTATATAATGCATAAATACATGTGTTATTTGAGAGTTTTGTGCTTCTGGACTTTTCGTGGGGAAGTCTGCCCAATCATAACTGGTTTTTAAGACTTTCCTAAATAGTGGATCATAATGTCACATTTTGTTAACACTTAGCCCCGACAAGGTAGAAATTATGTGTGAAATTCCTGTAACTAAAACTCTTCATCTTTCAGACCATATATCTAACTGTCGAGTCAAAATATAATTTTGGAAGCCGATGTCGAAGCGTCAGTCATGCTACCTATTGAATCGAAATAGTAGAAAGCTCCTCCATCTTAATGCAAAAGAGTTACATGCATCTTTAGAAAAGACATCAATTTAAAACAGAATCTGCTTCAAATTATTGAAGAGTAAAGATTGTTTCTTGATGTTTTTAGCCCTCAGGAGATCAAGGTATTTTTAAAATTGTAAAGCAAGTTATAGTCGTTCTGGAGCAAGTGACACCGAATACCCACAGATCATAAGACAGTATTTTCTTGTTATGAGATGTCGATTGATTTATACGCTTTACAGGCATGTGTTTTGGGCCCAACAATGCATCCACTACTTACCGTTTGTAAATAATTCCATCCTGAAGACGACAGGGGTAGAAGATAGGGGTTAAATGATTAAGTTTTCGACCTTTCCTACTGAGCAGTTTATCTCTGTATGAAAGGCGTCAGATTTGCATTCGCGAGACCCTTGTTCAACTTTACTTCTGTGATACAGCTACACAATCACTAAGGGAAGAGTTAAAGTGTGTCAACGTTTTCTTTATTTGGCTGTTTAGATGCAACTACCACAAGACTTGATCTTAAAGCCTGTGGTTGTAGTTGTGAAGAAAAAATCGCAAACACATAAATTGTTCACAGGAAAGCAGCTTTTCCAGCGATATGTAAACAATCTGCAAGTTGTTAAGAGAACGCTTCGTTCCAAGCAAGAGGAAACGGAGATGATGCAGAAGACAAGATAAGTGATGAAGAAAATCATGCGTGTTTTGAACAGTCCAAAAGAAAAGAGTGGATATTTTGCAGACTGAGAGGCACAGTCAAATGCAGATAGAGGCAACGTATTGCCAGATTCAGGGCGGGAGCAATATTTTACGTTGTCCAAGGAAGAAATGACTGTTTCATCAGACAATGACAACCTTCCTTAAACTTTCACTATCGGTTATTACACCTGGTATGATATAAAATTTTAATATACTGTAACCAACTGATCTACAGAATTATGTACAAAATGCTTACATCATTAACTTCAGTATCATTACTAAGCAAACTCCAACTTTATTTCAAAGTATGAAACCAACGTAGGACATAATGATGGTAGGATCTTTCGTCGACAGGTAAATTTTTGATGAGACCATAATGAAAGTATTTATGTCAGCAAATCGTGATTAAATGTATGTCAAGAGAAAGCTTGTTATCAGGTGAGGCTGAATATGTGATTTTTGTTCCAAAGTATGACAAGTTCTAGTTGAGGATTACCAATGATTTTGTCTGGTATCTGATCGTCAAATGGTGTCATCAATCACGTAATATCTAGGCATTTCTGGAAAAGTCACCTTGCAGATTATGAAAGCGTTCAGAAAATAAACGTTATAGATTGCAGATAAACCAAGGCTAAAGAGAGTATAACCTTGATTGAAGTAATAATTTACCTATTCAGCATACTTAATATATAGTACAATGTCCTTCCATGAAGAGAAACAATCGTGGTACAGTAAAAAAATTGAGATCGCTATAGTTTATCTGTGCTTTACAATTCATCACTCGCCATAATCTTTGCTTCCCATGTGCTTATTAGAAGATAATAAAAGTACTTTGATACGATTATATGCTGCACGGATTATAAACGTTTCCCGAGAAATCTACGTCTGTTTAAGCCCTTACAACAGAAGCAGAACGACAAAGAAACTTCCTCGGATTAGACATTGCAAGCTATATTTTGTAGTAAAAAGTAGCAAAATGACACTGGTACATTATTGTTTGCATTTGTACATTTACAAACGGAAATTTGGAGCTTGTTCCAACATAGGCCAACTTTACTGACTCATCAAGTCCCTTAAAATCGTCTTTAAGGATTACAGCAAGTTTGTATACATACTGCAATGGCCCCTTATTAATAATAGGACCATGATTTGCAGTGTAAACAAGTGAAAATCAAATACAAAGGTCAAACTTGATTGACTGAAAATATCAATTGGGAAACAAGTGAAGCGTGACGTCTATTTCAAAATTCACTAGCTCTGTTACCTGACTTTTCTTGACAGGTTGCGGGATAGATGTGTCAGTTTGATAAGATTTTTCGAGACTAAACTTGTCTTACCCATAAACGTTTACTTTGATAAGCAACAGGAAGGCAGGTTTACGGCTCAGGTAATTACAAAAAAAGAGTAATTTTGTGCATAGAGGAGTATAAAGGAGTAAGCAGGAAAGGATTGAAGTAGAGCACGAAAGCAAGGTATTTGCAATATTATTCTTCTCATTATTGGCTTTGTTTATCAACCGCACATCAGGAGAGTTAACCATATGCATCAGACCGTGAATTTTGATCCGATTTTCACCGATTTGGTGCGCGGAAAATCTGCTTACATATGCATACAAATATATAAATATATTAACATTGTATTCTTGGGAGCAAGCAAACGTATGTGGAATAAACAGACACAATATCGGTCGAAGAGCCGCGACCTAACAAAAGTTTTGACTTGAACATAATACAAAGAACAATGGCAGCTGCCAATGGTAGCTAAGGAACAGGCACGTAAATCTTTGACAGAAAAACTAGTGTATGTGTCAGACACCAATTGGAGATTTTCCAATTAAAAACATAATATTTTTTTGGCGAGGGGCACCACAAAATCTAAATTACGTGCCAACAATAATGCAAAATCCGAAAATATCACCTTTTTTTCGCATTGATGTTATTAAAGTTTCATTTCTGCAAGTTATGACGTTCTATGTTAAACGCAAACAGAAGTTAAACTATAAATAGATGTACATATCAATGTAGATATATATGTACAATGGTACTAATAAATCATTCAAGCCAAACAGATATCATAGGAAAACATGAACTGTAAAGACTATAGTTTGTGCAACCTAGCATTCAACGCTAGAAGCTCCCTTGGGAAATGTTGAGTGAAAGCAATCGAGTGATCTCGTAATTCAAATGTACACCCAACTTAATTACAAATATGGCAAAGAATATTCAATCATAAATTTCTTTGAATTGCTTAATCTGGTTTCCAGTTACATAATTTAAAGGTTTGTTCAACTACATCACAAACTGAGCAATAGTTTTTCAATGTTCATCTTTACTTAGGAAGTTCCGAAGAACAAATGCGTTGGCACTTTATGATCAGTTTTATATGAATGTGTGCGTTTACATGTCGAGGAACTATTTTCCCCTGATTTTACCGAAAGTCTTCTTAATTTCATCAAATACTTGTTGACTATTTTGGTTTGACTTAAATCATTCACGCCTTCCTTAAATTGTTGCAAGTGCATCCTGCTCACTTACAAGTTTACTCTGTATTATATTATGAAGAAGAAGTAAGTAAACTTTTAAAGGCAAGTCTAGAGGAAAAATGGTAATGCCTTAACATTCAAGTTCAAAGGTTACATATGAAAACGAGTAACTTAAACTAGGCAAATGCCATGTATAAATGCCATACCCTACATACTATGCAGATATTTTTCGCACGAGCTGATAATTTGACACATGGCTTCCAATGGTACGATGTTTGGTTTTAGTCTCAAAGGCATTGAATTCTAAAAACTTGCAATTAATTTCATCCCTACTTTTTGAGCAAGCTTGAAAAGTATAGATGTCTTTCTACCTTAAAAATGAAGACACGACTTAACTTTTCAACTTGGAAGGACAGTTGCTTGACTTTACAGACTTCCGTCCGTAGAGACATTGGAACCAGAAAACGCTACACTATGTGTAGGAAGCTATCTGTGCATGTATGCCTTCCTGTATACTAAGTCGGATTAATGGCCACAGATTCTGGCAAAAATCACGTAGTGTAAGCATGAAAAGTGCTTTGACATTATATAATTGTTCTGTTATTGCTTTCCACAATATTGTTCACAATGACAATGGCATCAAAGTCTGTCAATTACGTCTCAGTTTACACTATGTTCGTAGCATGCCCAAAGTTGACACAAGCGTGAAACTGCGCCGGCATGGGTTTATTTGCGACTTTTTTCTCCGCACATTTACATGATACTGGCATGATATCATGTCGCCTCGGCAAGACAATGGTTGCGACGTCGCAGGACTGCTACCGACATCTTGTAAACGAGGTCAATTGCTAAGGTCAACAGTTGAGAAAGTACTCTTGTGTTGATATGTACATAGACGAGAACAGAAGTGAAATTAGATTAGCAAGTCTTAGTTTTCCCACATAGGATTTCATAGGGTTATTTAATAGTCCTAGTATACTATTGGGAAATTGATAAACTTGTGTATATTATCTTTAAGAACATGCAGATCTCACCTAAGCGAGCCAGTTCACTTACGTGAGCCAACCCACTTCATGTAAACAACAGCTAACATTCAAGCATTGATTCATTTGCTCACATGCGGTAAAGTCAATGGGACACAAATTAGTCGGTGCTAACTACATTCCTCAACTGGACGATAAGGTATATTTAGGCAACCATCTCGTTATTATGATTGTGCAAACTAAAGTTTACTTTAAATCAAGTTTAAAAGATTTTCACCTGTAAGCTAAAGTGCAATAAAATTATTCTAATTTGCACACATTTTTAACTATTTAAAAAAACACAATTCGCAAACTCTCAAACGGAGTATGTTAATGTTAGAGTAAATAATCATACGACGCAATGTGTTACACTTATCTTAAAGAACGAGGACTTATACGAGGACAATGCTTGTTATATGCCCAGAAACATTCTGAAACTCTAGCTTTGGTAAGTCTGCATTTTGCATGGTTACAATTCTCATAAAGGTATCCATTATAATTTGATACATAATACATACTACATTATCGTTATCCTCACGTCGACCATTTTGTTTCTTGGCAGATGTATTCTTTAAAGTTATTGGTTTTCATTATCGGAACTTGCATGATACTAACAGAAGGAAGATATCAAAAGACGAGTAAGTAAATGAATATTCAATACAGATCTAGTCTAAGCAAATCTTTATTGTTGAGTAGTTCTTTTTCTCCCCTCTTCCGTCCACAATTTTACTGGATCTTCTCCATACTAAAGCATGTATTTGCCACCGAATCACCTTCAAACTTCATCAACCAAAGCATTCTCGAGCACTTTGCCTTACCGTCAAATCTGTCCTATCAACTTTACGACACACCAGCTACAAACTTCATCAACTAAGGCTCAGTGAGTTAAAACCCTACTTTCAATATACTATACGTTTGACAAAAGTATCGACAGTTTGGTGGGGTCCAGGGACAATCAAACTCATAGCTCTTCAATATGTTCCGGTGTATTAATAAATATAGTCTTATATATGCAGTTAAAACCCTGTACTGCAAAGTGCTTAAAACTTCAAACTCAATGAACACATATATATGGATATATGGCTGGTCTGCCGGCTGCCGGCTGCCTTTCAATGCAGCTATTGCTCCTCTCATGTGAAATACATATTAAATGCATTAATGTGTCTGCTGAGATAACAGAAAAAAAAAATGTGGCACGTAGGGAGGGGAAAGTCGAAACACAAATAGAAAATTGAATTAGTGAAATTTCCTGGCTCGTTATACCAAGAACTTTGCTGGCCCTTTACAAACTCTTTCTGTCATGATGGCACGGAGATTGAGTGTTGGCTTTTGAGTTTGAGGATTGCATGTTCGAGCCCGCCCAGCTCCCTTTCAATGCAGCTGTACTTTAAGAACTCAATCAGCAATGTTTATTATATATAAACGTCTACAGGAAAACACTTTAACTTTTTGAATAATTCTTCCTTAGAAAACTGTGCTGACTTGATAAAAGGTTCTTTGGATTTCGCAAGTGATTGTCATTCGTGTTAAAAGTGTCGACAGCAGGTATATGTTAACATTTAAGTATCAATTCCAAGGGTAAAGTGCGACACGACAAGAGGAACACGATATTTGTCCTTCTTCGTTGAGATAGTATCCAATTAGTTGAACTTGAGCCTTTTCATCACGCTAAGATGCAATGCGTGAAGTACAGGAAACTCTGTATATTTTTTGCGTGTGTCTTGTATCTTCTAGAGAAAGGTTTTATGACCAACCTCGATAAACCAAATTTACTGGTCTTTTGAGTTTTAATTCGAGTCCGACAGAACAAATTTTATGTTCGGTTGGCAGGGGAGGTAGGGTGGTGGTGGTCCAGACCTCTCATTAGCTCTCGTGTATATCCCACCGATACATATACATTTCCAGGCTGTACAGTTATTCGTACATTGACTTAAGCTAATTTTCACTGCGGATTAACATTTCTCCTCGACAATCTGGTTACCTTATATTTGTCCTGTTTAGCAGTAATTACTTTGTATGTTCTCATTCGTCTTACCTGACAGGATCTACTGGAAGTGATAAGGTGAAAGGTGAGTACTTGATAGCGCTTTACAAATGAGTGTCATGAAAGTCTTCAGTCAACGTCACCTTTAATTAAATTTGTTCTTTGCTAGAAACAGTTATTCAGATCAATGAGTTAGAAATCTGCAAGACGTGCTTCAAAACGTTATAAAACATCATAATGCGATTAAGACATAAAAGAGTCCTTAAAACAACAAAAGCAGGAAAATCTGCTAAAATACAATCTAGAGGATCAAAATGCGTGATATAAGACACATAAAGGTGTTTAAAACAGCAAAAGCTCCCTAATGAGCTACAATACAACCACAAACATGACTGTGGGATGTGAAACGCATAAAAGTGCTTAAAACACCAAAAACTGCAAGATGCGTTTCAAAACGATCTGAAACATCATAATGCGATTTGAGACACATAAAAGTGCTTAAGACCCCAAGAGCAAGAAAATCTGCTAAAATGCAATCTAGAGTATCAAAATGCGTGATATAAGACACATAAAGGTGT
>JANTCA010001237.1:0-12137 GCA_024741275.1 Chironex yamaguchii
GTGGCTCGCCCAAGAGAAGTTAATCGGCAATAAGAACAGCCTGTGCAAATTGAAATAATAATAATAATAATAATAATGGTAGCTTTTCATAACATTCTCCCCGACATAGAATTTATAATGTCGCTCAAAGTATCAGAACAAGACTGGTCCAGGGCTACTAAGCCAAGTTGGCATTGATTCTCCATATGAAGATCACCTGGTATAGTTAAACATCCGTTGATGTGGAGTAGCATTGGTTGATGTGCAAAGTAGTGATCTAATGGAATGCAAAGCATTACTTAGTACAACTTCCCAATTTTTGATATCAATATCTTGTGATCTGCAGGCTAAAGTAACAGCTTTCCAAATTATGGCATTGTATCTTTCACACTGTCCATTACCCTAGGGCTTACAAGGTGTAGTCTTACTGGTAGCAATATTTCGACTGCGGGTGAAGTTTTTAAGCTCCTGAGAAAAAAGTAATTGTCCTCTAGCAGAATAAACATACATTGGTAAGTCAAAGATAGAAAAAATGGAACAAGGTGACTTGATAACTGTGGAAGTACTTAAGTCACTGCAATGTATAGCAAAAGGAAATCTTGTATATTTGTCAATTACTGTAAAAAGGTCTCGATTCTTGCTGCTTGAGGGCAGAGGTCCCTTGAAGTCTACATTGAGTCTTTCAAAAAGTTGAGGTGCTTTGATAAGATGAGATTCATCAGGTTTGTAAAATCTTGGTTTACATTTTGCACAGGGGGGACAAGACTTAATGACACTTTTAATCTGCTTTAATGAAACAGGCAAATTCTTAGTTTTCACAAAATGAGCCATCCTAGTGACACCAGGATGGCAAAGTGAAGTGTGCAGTTGTATTAGATGATCCAGTGTCATTGAAGGGCAAATCACACGAGTAAAAGTGTCCGGTACTACATTATCCTCCCCTGGCCGATAAGTTATATCAAAACTGTAACATGCTAGTTCAATGCGCTATCTTTCAATCTTATCATTCTTGATTTTGCTTGAATGCTTTTCATCATACATGAAACTCACTGACTTTGGATCAGTTATAAGCTTAAAATGTCTGCATGTTAAATAGTGTTTCCAGTACCGAATTGACTCTACTATTGCATATGCTTCTTTCTCTAAAGGATGATAGATTATCTCACTTTTATCTAGTGTACGAGAAAAGAATGCTACGGGTCTTCCATCCTGGTTTAAAGTTGCAGCCATAGCAAAATCCAGTGAATCAGCCTCGATGACAAATATTTTGTTCTCATAAATAGAACAAACAACAGATTCTTCAATATCCTTCTTGAGAGTCTCAAATGCTTTTAATGCATCAGCTTGTAATGGAAATTCTTGATTACTAGTTCAAGCTGTGATCTTTGCTGAAAAATTTGGTATCCACTTTGAGTAGTGTGAAAATAGACCAGTAACGCTATTTAAACCTTTTGTATCATGAGGTGGTGGGAGGTCTCGTAATGGTTTCAATTGATCAGGATATGGTTTTATTTCTCCATTGGAAATATGATGCCCAAGGAGTTTAACAGATGTGGTTGAGAATGTACATCTGTCTTGACTAAATTTCAAATTCTTCTTCTTTGCATCAGCAAGGAATTTGGCAAGATTTTGGTCATGTTCCTCTTGCGTCTTACCATAGTCACATTATCCAAGTAAGCATAAGTTTTTGAAAGTTTTTCCTCAGAAATAATTCTATCGATGGTTCGTTGGAAACAAGGCACTCTAGTAAACTGCCATAGTTGTCCTGCAGCTTCAAAAGCTGTATAAGGTTTATCACCATCACTCAACGGTACCTGATGATAAGCTTCTTGTAAGTCAATTGTACTAAAACATTTATTAGTGGCAATTTCATTAACCTGTTCATCAATTTTAGGCAAGGGCAAGCATCAAGTTTGGTGAAAAGATTTATAGTTCTGGAGTAATCCATAACCATGCGTTTTCATTGATTCTCATTTGTGGTAACTAGCACTTGTGTACGCCATGGAGAATTACTTGGCTCTATGATACCTTCCTTCAAAAGTTTCTGAACTTCCAACTCAATGAAGGCCCTATCTGCTGAACTATATTTCCTAGACTTTGTAGCTATAGGCTTTATGTCTGAAGATAGATTTGCAAAAGGCGAAGAAATAATTAGAGTATAGTTAGTCCACAAATTGACAAAGGTGGTTTTCACCCTCCGAAATGTAAGCATAAACTTTCATGTTCCTGTAAGATATCAAGACCAATTAAAACTTCACTGCAAGTTAAAGTTATTTAAAACTTAATTATAAGTACGCTTCATTACAGTTTAAATAACTTGAACTTATCATACACGCTGAAGTGAAAGATAGTTTATTTGCAGTGCAGTTCTTCGGCTTCAGTTCAAGAGCAAGTTAGATTTGGCGGTCCTCAAAATCTACCAAGTAACAACAATAATAATAATAAAAAATGGTAGCTTTTCATCACATAGATTAATCGATTTTGATATTTTCTAACCGTAAGAGCCCTATTTTGTAGCATACTCGTTACCGTGCTTAGATTATTTCCACGCCAGAGTTAGGGATTTCACAAGGAAGTGAGCTTTTTATCAGATTGGGCTCCCGTTACCTTCTCTCACCAATGAAATTTTGTTCGTAGTGACGCGGGCTGGAATTCACAACCTCTGGTTCGCAAGATCGTCGTCTTATCCACTATACCACGGTGACTCTGAGATGAAACTTTTAAGGATGTGAAATCAATTACTTACAAAAAGAACTCTATTTACTAAGATTTAACTAAAAGAACATAAAAGAAAGAGGCCCTGTTACTGTTCATTTTACAGCTAAATATTGGTAGATATACAAACAGTGTTTGTATGTTATGATGTTTAAATGCATCCTAATATGAAAAAGAAACAACGATACCTACATACTGAATTTAATTACTTTACACATTTCAGATTAGAAGTATTGAATAAGTTAACTGCAAACACAAGTATAAAGATGTTTACAAAATTTTCTTTAATGACAATCTTTCTCGTGTGAAAAATTCATTGAAATATTCATGTTTCAAGATAGCTCAACGTTATATCAATCGTTATTCTACAAACTTAAAATAAATATTGCAACTTGATGAGTCATTTTGACAAATACGTCATATCTACAATTTCTTTGTGTTGTATATAAAAGTTGTAGTTGTCTAATTCAACAAATTTTGAGAAAATGGCAGTCAATATGGTGGCATAAACGCATACGGGTTAACTAGGGTTGATACACAAGTTGACAGCCTGGAGTTTTATCATCATTATCAATTGGCAAGCTTAATCTTTTTATCTTTGTTAACGCAATTATGAGTTATAAACGTCCTTCTCCTGTTTGTGGTCAGTAGAAGTGTCAGAGATCATGACAGTAATTCTTATTATATGAAACATATTAAGACTTTCGTTAGGCAGTCTTACCCAAGTATGATTGCTGATCACAAAGATTGCACTAGAAGCAGCCATGCTCTGACAGAATTTGTAACCCTGAACCTTTGATTGACATTTTTGCTAACTAACTTTTTACTTCTTTTCTTATTATCTCGATTTAAGGGGACAAATTTCTTAGTAAACACTCCATCAATTTTATCTCTGTAATGGAAACGAAGCTGGTCTTAAGATAATGAGTGTCATTATTCTCCACTAATTCTACTAGTGAGATGGTATCATACGCTTCTGAGGCTGCTCCCCATCAATCTGGGCTGCTACAATTCCGCTTGAATCGTTTTTAATCTTTGGCAGTTTTACCGTCACTTTTTCTGTCCCTATTCCAGACTCACGGCCTCTTACTTTACTGCCAACCCGAAACGGTCCCTGCAGCTCTGAACCTCGGGCTCTCTTATCGTTATTTAGTGCATATCTGGAACCGTCTCGTCTGAATTTGTACCTTGTTTCCTGGACTGTATTGACTTTCCGTCTTTCAGATTCATTGTCATGTTTGGCATTTCTTTTAGACAGAAGAGGAAAAGAATTATTTCTTTTTTCGTTTATAAGTTTTGTCGTTTTTTCTGGGTTTTCCTCTTTTTTCGACTTCGGGACATTGCTGGTTGAGCTCCTTCTAGCAATTGTTGCGTTGTATGGTCTTTGCAAGGAAAGATTTTGAAACAGCACCTTGTTGATAGTAATATATGCGCTTGCATAATGTTCTTTCTTCGCATTTTTAAGCACAACTAGAATGAAAGGAAGGACATAGGTAATAAGTTACTAGATGTTGCACATGGAAGACAACATGATGTCTTTGGCATTTGTTGAATTTGAGAGGCAAAATATGTACAAAACATTAATTCGTGCTTGTTATTCAATATTGTATGTAGATCTCACCTATTTTCATAATTCCAAAGTACTAACCTAAAGAAATTGAGTCGGAATTACAAAAAATCGACATTTTTCATCCAGTTAAAGAGGAAATGCAATGACTATGGTCTTTCATCTCAGCCACAGACTACAGACATTTCGTGAAAGAACTGATTATCCAAGGTACTTGTGTCGTGCTGGGTACAACTTTCCGACGTAAATAATTAGTGGCTCGTTAATTGTAAACCCACAAAAATGAGGTTAAGTAGTTGACGTATGTCAAGGCTTTGTGAGCAGTTTTTACATGTACGACATGCAGAGCGGTTGAGTGGACTGGTGTTGAGTAACTTATCATTTCTTTCATTATCATAATATGCAATGCTTACAATGCTGAATTTGATTAACCTGTGAATCAGGGATATAAGAAGAAATACCAGGATGAAATTGAAATACAGAAGCTGGTAACAGCGTAATCTTTAGCCTTGCCATAAGTTGAAATGAATTCGATTGGGTTTGAGTCCCACTCAGATTTTACTTCCCAATTGACTGGTCTGTTTTGTCAATGCTTTTGATATGTTAGTCCGAGTTAAACCTTAGCAACTGTAATGACTTTCAAATGTAAAATTCCTTTTAACATTTTTCCAAAATATCGAATAAAGATTACCGTTATAAAACTTAAGTCTTTTATCGTTTTCAAAGCTTCTCTAATGTCAGTATTGGACAAAACGTGAATAAATAAAATAAGAAAAGAAGAAAACTGGTTACAGTAACCAAAAAGAGTAAGCCACCTAATTCAGTTAATAATTGCTTGGAAATCTGGATTTACTACACATGATTTATGATTTACTGTTTGAAGTTTAGAATAAATGAGTCATATGTAGATATATCTCTGACAGTAGATTATATGTGAGAACAGGAAAATATCATTAAGGACATGTCTTACCTGGTTGAAAGTTATTCCAATGTATAAGAGGTTGCATCTTCTTCCATGCCAAGCGTCCTCTTCTTTTGTTCTGAAATCTTTCATCTAAGTATCCCAAAGATTCACTTACACTCGATGTTGCCTTTCCTCGATTTTTAAACTGGTCTTCTTGAATGTAAGCTTGATCCTGATTCTTTTCCTGATTTTCTACCGTGGGTCTTTCTTTATTGATTATTCCATCCAGCAACGGTGTAGTCATCGAATTTTCATCATGTTCTGAAGTGAATGGGTATCCACCTTCTTTATTTTCATGGACACTTTCATCCTTTTCTGGCTCCGTATCAGGTGTCCTGACGGTGGTTTCCACTTCATTTGAATCCCAATCTGATGTACCCCCGGGTGATACAGTCGATCGCCCATCTGCGTCATTATACATAGCACCCCAATCGCTTTCTTCATCAGTTATTTCATCCCTGCTATCTACTTCAATGTTGCTTACAGACCCCGACTTTTCCCTTTGCTCCAATGGAGTACTTACGCGACTTAACATATGAGCGAGATAAAAATTTTCTTGCAAACTAGCATTTTCCTCTAGTAATGAAAAAGTACGTAATTTTTTCCCTTCATCTTCAGTTTTGAGATCTGTGTTTGGTTGCATGTTTTTGTCGTCATCAATTTTGTACTCATTGATATCTTTATCGAAAGTTTTAGTGTTAATAGTTTCATTATCAATAATTTTCTTATTAGTACGCTTGTCCCTCGCCGTTTTATTATCAGTAGGTTTCTCTTCAACAGCTTTCTTGTCAAGAGCATCAATTGTTTCATCTATTTGCAATTCAAATTCTTCATTGTGATTTTCATTGTGTGGTAAAGGAGTTTTAACTACAATTCCTTTATAATCAATTTTTGCATACTCCGGGTCAATTAGTGACTCTTTTCGTACATTATCGTTTCCTTCCTCTTGAAAGAAACTATCTTTAAAGATTTCCTCATGATGATTTTCAGCAGTATTTTCCTCGTCTGTTGAATTGGCATCTGTACGTCTCTCTTTATCACTTGATAGTTCACTTTCTACCCGATGTGAAAGTTGCGTTTCTCTTCCAGTGTACACACTCGCTGACATTGGTCTGCTTGAGTACTGCTCATGCATTCTCGCAGCTTGTTCCGTTAGCCAACTGGTACTTACAGGCATTATATCAGCATCACTCCTTTCGCTAATGATCGTATCAGGTCTTTTATGGCTGAATTTTCTTCTTCTACCTGCCAATATATTTCTTCCCTTCGGTCTCGGGAGTAATGGAGGTAGGGGTATTAGGCTATTTTTTACCAGCCAAAGTCTAGTGTACTCACTTTTTTTAGTTTCTGGTAATGTCCTCAAGACGTCTCTAGGCAAATGCCTTGGAACTGTGCGACCTCTCTGCAATTTCGCTGCTTTATACTCTTTAGAGACACAATTATCATCACTTATTTGCGACATTGTCTTTGATCCGATACTTAAGCCATCACTCACGTGCTCTGATTTAATGCTGTTACCTCCAGATCTCCTCTCTTCACAGTCTTCTTCTTCTGAAATCAACTCTTCATTCACAGGGTAACTATCCATGTCTTGTTCTTTACCTTCCAAAACATGAGAATCATTATCACTTTCGTCATTTTTCTTCTCGATATGATTACTTGATTGCATATTATCGTACACAACATCCGGTTTTTTCTGGCTAAATGCAAAAACAGCTTTAAGTCCTAACTTCTGAGTGCTACCTTTCCATAAGTTGTGAAACCGTTTCTGACGCGATTTATGAATTTCACTTCTTTGTTTCCATGTTTGAAGGTGTTTTCGTTGTGAGGCTCTAGTTGGCGGCGTCTTTAAAGGTTCATGAAAGTTATAGATTCGCCATAATGCCATAACCACATTCTTCATGTCGTGACCACCTACCAGCAAGGCATTTCCTAAGGCATTTCTTACGCATACGTTAATGACTCTTTCTTCCTCTAAAATACTGTTTAACGATACATTCAATACAGAATCAACAAGATTGTTTGTAAGACTGTCTAAAGCATTTTCATATGCAGCATCCCGACGATGTTTGACTTCTGCTAGAGATCTTGTTAAAACCAAATCCATGGCTGCATCGACAGCTTCCATTTTCTCTCTGTCCTTCTTACATTGTTCCTTCCAAATTGCCTCTTTCATGGACCGATAAATAATATCAGTTAAAATTTCACTTATAACATCACTTCTTTCTTTCTGGTACTTAACTGTCTCTATAATTTCAATCTCGATGTTTGTAATACACATTATGGCTTCCAGTACTTCAGAAATAGCTTCATTTTTCACCTTTTCGTGAAGTACTTTGGCTTTGTAAGAAGGCAATTCACTATCAGGTACGTCCAAATCACTCTCTCTAGCTAACGTGCATTCAGGATGGAGTCTTCTATATATCTCAAACCTTGATTTAAATGTATACAGTTTCTTTGATTTTTTCCGCATTGCTTGGTATGTGTGTTGACGAATACGTGGTTGTCTTAAAGGGACCAGGTTGGCATTCAATCTTGCTTCACGCTTGTAAGAATCCGGAATGGAGCTTGAACTACCACTACTGTCATTTAGTTCGTTTTCTAATTTAAAGTTAGCACTTTTTGACAAATTTCCCTCACTGTTGTCACTGCTATCATTTACAATACCCACAAAATCATCAAAATCATCAGCTTGTTCGGAAAACTGAACGTCACTGTTGTGAAGTGCATCTTCCCTTTTCATTGTTTCAACTTGATCATCGCTTGGAATATCTTTATCACTTAGGGTACCATTAGTTTCACCTATATTTTGAGATCCATCTTCCTCCTCACGATTTTGGTCTTCTATAGTGACATTCTCAAACTGCTCGCTGAATCCTTCTTGTCCTACATCTGGCTCTGATATTTCTTGATTTACGTCTGACGTTTTGTCATGCACCTTTATGCTTTCCGCATCACTTCTTTCCTCGCAACAAGGCACAGTGTCGACTTGATTTACATCATATTCATAACAACAGTCAACAGTTTCAGCAAGCTTTATCTCGAGTGGCAGCTGTTTTTCAACTTCCTCTCCGACAATGTCAGCTGCATCACTTTCAGATAGGCTGGAAGTTGATCGTATCCTTTGGAGACTAAACTTACCATTATTTTGTTGTTTAAACGTGAACTTATGTAAATCGTAAGATCCGACTGAGGAATCAGTTGCACCTTCAATTGTGAAAAAATCCTCATAATTATCACCGGTCATTCCTTCGTTACTATATTCAAAGACATCACTTTCGTACCCTTGGATGCTGAATGTAGTCACTGAATATCTTTGAACAGAACCTTCCTCCTCAGTTTCAACTGCGTTTTCTTCTTCCCTTTCTTCTTGAGGATTTGACTTAACTATTTTTAAATCATTGATTAATTCATCCTCAAAGGCTACTCTTTTTTGTATTGCTGATTGTCTCGTGGGCACTCTTTTCTCCACATCTGGCTCCTGGTATGTACCATTGTCTGTCTTTTCACGTTTTTTCTTCTTTTTTCTTCTTTTCTTCTTCTTTTTTTTCTTCATTGGATTGCCATTTTCCATTTCTTTAAGCTTCATCATGATAAGCCTTTCTTCTTCTTCGCTTCTGTGAACAGCATCCTCGATTGGTGATACTGTTTTTCTGCTCCTTGTGCTGGCCCTTGATGGTACCGTTTTATCAGGTATACTAGTGAATGAAAAGTTGTCAGAATTGTTATCGTCATCTTCTAGCTCAGAAAAGTATTTTTCGGTATCAAATTCGGCTTCTTCTTTCTCCTTTTCAGACGATTCGTCTCCTCCAGAAGAAAGGAGCATGTCAATGTATTCGTCGCTCTCTTCCTCGTCATCTTGATCAGAAGAAACTTCACGCTTTGCTTCTTGTTCCGCGACAATTTCCAATAGATCAGGATCAAGTTCTTTTTCAAGTCCATCTCGCTCATCACTAGACTTTTCTACTTCTTCTTTCTTTGCATTAATTTCTTCACGATAGGCTTCTTCGTCTGATGAATTATGATCCTCCTCAGAGTCATGTTCGGCTTCCTCTTCACTTTTCTCACTTTCCTCTTCCGGTTCAGTATAGACGCCGAAGCCACTCTCTAATCGCTCCAATTCCGGTGAATCTAACTCGTATCTTGCATTGTAAAGTTTCCGAGCAATTTCTTCATTCTGTTCCTCTTCTTCATAATTATATGAAGATGTCCCTTTTTCTTCTTTTGATCCTTTTAGCACATTGCTATACTCGGTCAACGCCTTATATCTTTCCAGTTTCAAATCATTCTCGTCCATTCGAGCATTCTTTGTTCTCTGCAAGGAGCAAAACAAATATTGTTATTGATGACAATGTACTCAGTATGGATAACATTTTACGAGGAACTTGCAACAATTTAAGCTAGGACCGATCTTTGATCTTACCAGAGACTTCTTTTCTTTCGTCACTCTATCATGAACTACTGACAGGTAGAATATTGACACACCCTAGGATTACACTTATGTATTCAGTTGCCGTCCATGTTTTACAGCTACTCACTAACTTGTTAGGGAAGATAGACACAGGGGGGCTGACAAAAAATATTAAATGTGAAATTACCTCCCCTGATGAGGTTATTTGATCATCGTTGTTTGGTTATTAGGTTCTTGTTTAGCTTTCATAATCTCAAAAACTGCTGATTTATTATTGTGACATTTTAGGGTTATATTGGTAACTTGACTGGCTCCAGCTGAATAAATTTTGGGGATGATCCGATTCCTCGATTCTGGATCACTTTTACGGAAACAGCCATAGTACTAGCGAGGAAGTCTTTTTTGGGGGGATAACCCACTTACCATGTTTTGTAATGCTGTCTAAAACCTGATAGAAAACATCACGGGGAAAACCCCTGTTGTTCGAATAATCACACTGGCTTGAATAGGTTTGCCCACAAGAAGTGCTTCTAGTTCTCATGTCAGTTGGAGTAAGCCGATACCATGGTTCATGTTATGGATATATGGCAATCTTTATATCGTAAAGATTACTGAATATCTATACATTCCTTTCTGACAATGTAGACTCTGACAAAAAAGCTTTTAAGTATGATTTTAATGCAATGTCACAAATTTTTAAGGCAATTTTCAAGTTTTGTACACAAAAAGTTCGTTGGAACACAATATCAAATTTCTGTCGTGTATTTTGTCTATCACTATATTAGAAAAGAAAATGTTGTGGACAGAGAGGTCGGATGGAATGAGTTATGGGCCTGGGGCCAAGCAAGAATTAATTTTTTGATACGGTCAGTTTATGACGTGCTTCCTACACCAGCAAACTTAAAAAGATGGTCGATAAGTGGTGATGAAAAATGCCATTGTGGTAGGCTTGGTACATTGAGACATATCCTTTAAAATTGTCCTCTTGGCCTTAAAAGATACAAGTGGCATCACAATCTAGTGCTTCATGTTCTAGTAGATGCTGTGGAAAAGAAGGTAGCAGCGGTCAATGGTGGAAAAAGGCCAATAATCAGGAAAATGGAAAAGGTGAAGTTCGGCAAGGAAGGCCAGTCTGCCGCGATGAAGGTAATGATGATAGATGGTCCGAGATGGGAAGGAAAGTGGGAGATGTCAGTTGACCTTTAGGGGAAGTTCTGATTTCCACTACTTACTACGCAAAAACACGACTTAGTTTTGTGGTGTGATGAAAGGAAAGTTATAAGACTGGTTGAACTAACAGACGTGGTTCCTCCTGATGATGTTCTGACGTGTTGAAAATGCATCTCGTAGTTTCATCTAGAAATGGAGTGGATGGTCCTGCAAGGCACAAACACCGCGTTTACATCAATCTCTGTAGCCTCCTTAATGGTCATATTGAAAAATATGTGAAAAGATACAATTTTATTTGATAGCGATTACAGTATATGACAAAAGAAAGAAGCTCAAAATAAATAGGCCTTAACTTGTAGATTGACATTGATCAAATAATAACATTCCAGATTATTATTTCATGTCGTGAGCTTAATTTCTGACAAAACAAGCTGCCAATAATGTCTGAACTCTCAGCTAGCATCAGCGAATAAGTACTGATTGCTTAGTATAACTATACTGTTTGAGAAGATATCCATCATATCTTTAAGGGCTTGCCAATATGAGGCACTTACGTCCTCTTGTCGATCCCTGGGTTATGTATTGATTGGATCAAAATATGCACCAGACTTACGTCATAAGGAAGTAACAATGTGCGACCCCTTCCAGGACTTCGTAAATTATTGAAATTAGATTTTATGATTGGAATAATTACAAGATTTCGATGACGTTCGAAAAAATAAAAGAAGCAGTCGACAGCAGACTTGGACGTCACCGACCAAACAGTCAAAAAAATTACCATTTGAAAGTGGACATTAACAAACTGTTGTAAGTCGATAAACTAATCAGTCATAGGGATTGCCAGTTACTTTGTATTAATTGGGAATAGACAAGACACCTTGACGGTGAGGCCTATAGTCCTCCCTGAATTCTAACATTTGTGAAACTTTCTTGTCAAATGTGTCCACTGGTAAAGTAAATCTTAAATTCTTGACAGTTTTTGTGACTAGTAACTAATAATTTTAGTTTATCTACGGGTACTTGTCCCTCTACTATTTTGGATTACTGTGTCCCGTATACAAGTCATAAAAACTCAAGTGAAAAAGAAAATGTATCCAGAATTTTGCGCGGCCCCAACTTAATTTTTATCCACATTGTTCATTTCTTAAAATATTTTCAAAGGATCTTGTAATAAGCAGACTTGTTATACACTTGATAAAAAGAACGAATTTGTTTGTAACAAAGAAATTTGGCTAGATCATAATTGTAGGTACCTAAAGAAGACACAATAGGGCGAAAAGGCGGAAGGTCTTCGGACGATCGTGGTTTATGCATCTTTGGAAGGCCATAGA